>WYDI02030186.1:14086-41441 GCA_009867235.2 Psittacus erithacus
AAGGCCAGGTTGGACAGAGCCTTGGGTGACATGGTTTAGTGTGAGGTGTCCCTGCCCATGGCAGGGGAGCTGGAACTAGATGTTCTTAAGGTCCTTTCCAACTCTAACTGTTCTATAATTCTTTGTTCTGGTTATGCTAGTGGAAAAAAGAAATCAAAATGATCTATGTGATATGCAACATCAATTTTGTTTTACAGGATAATTCTGACACATGTGACACATACAAACTTAGCCCCAACAAACTCATAATGTAGGAAAACCACATGCTTCTTGAAGCTGTGATGCTGAAGTGAATGGAACTTATCTTTTTTTGTTGATTTTTGAGAAACGTAAACCAGTGTCTGTAGCTAAAAGCATAAAATAAATTAATAGGAAATTACCATGTTGCCTATCTAGAAAACTTTCCTGACAGGTAGCTGAATGAGACCAGCCAAACAGTGTAAGACTATTCTCTGAAGATTTAAAACTATTTTCAGAGCACTAACATACAAACTAGGAAATACTACCTTCCTGAGAGTAAGATGGTCTAGGAAAAAAGTCATCAATATACCTGTAATTATCATATGTAGATTACAGACAACAAGATTAAGCTATATATTTCATGGCTACAGCAATAATATGCAAGACAATTTTTCAAGTGATTTGTACAACATGTCAAACTACTCATTATAATAAGCCTAAGAAGTCCAAGAATAATGTTCTCAAGTCTGCAAAGTGACATTAAAGAAGACGTATATGCTTTCAGCACTAATCCACAATAAAATGCAAATAAACATATATTCTAAACATTCCACGTTTCATGATGAAGAAGCCATAAACATTTCTTTTTAATTTTCAAACTCTCAGATGATTCTGCAGGTTCTAAATACAGTTCAAGCACAAGAACCAGTAGCAAAACACTATTAAGGTTATCCTGATTAAATTGATCAATAAACCAAACCAACCAACAAGCTTTCCCAAAGGATGGTCACTAAGTTTTCACTAAGAAAAGAACTTCAACTTTGCAGATGGAATTCCTCTCTCATCCACATCCGCATGTTACTTCTCTTCATCTGTCTCTCCATTAAAAGGTCCAGAAAAGACAGAATATGGTATAAAATAAAAAGTGTTAGGTACAGAATGGATATTGCGTACTTGTTATTGTAATACTCTAGCAGCATATCTATTTCTCCTCCCAGCACTTCATTCACAAAACAAAGTTCTCCTTATTCCTGGAAAAAAGAAATTTCTCATAACTATATATAAATTTAGGTAGCTATGTATCACACAATGAAACCCTCTAGTACTTTTCAAGATGTTCATTATAGCACATGGACTATAATTGACTAGATGACTTGAATCTGTAATTTATCTTTCTGTACACAGTTAACTGAAACTACTAATTTTAGAGAGAATTACTACCGCAACTATTCACCAAGTCAATGTTATTTTCTGCATGCTGAAGTGATAACCTCTTAGTGACATGATGAAAGAAGGGAATGAGCAAAAGCATATCATTACACATCTTCAGGACAACTGTTTTACTGCATTGTAGGATGGCAGGGGCCTGTCACAAATTACTCCTCAAACATAGTAAAATTAATGAGCTACTAAAATCCAAAAGGTCATTTTTATCTCTCATCCTACGTATTATGTATCACCTGACATTAGGCAGGGGTTGTGATAAAATATTATCTTTAGTGGACTGACACTTTTGAATGTAAATGTATTTTAGTAGTTTTAGCTGGGTTTGTTGGGTTGGTTTTTTTTTTCTTCTTTTAAAAAATAAGAAGAAAGACCAGAAAGAACAAACACTGTGTGAACCAACATTATTTGCATCAGACACACAATTTAGCTTGCAGAAAGTTCCAGAAGCTGGTGAACTCCCTTTGTCTTAAATTACAGTCCAGACTTGGGAAAGAGAAGAACACTCGCAAAATCCTTCTCATTTCCTTTTTATGACTATCAATTGCCAAATTTGAGAAAAACCACTGAATGAACACTACTGTTAAGAGAGCCCCAAGCTGCTATAAACGCACTTCACTGAAGAACAAGGATGAGCAAGAAGGGGGGAAAAGAAAAAAAAGGTCAAAACAAATTCCTATTATGTCCCTTCAGTTCCCCATTCCCAACACACAAACCCACAGGTACTTGGTCTCATAGGAAACTGCACAGTAACACTCTTCTCCCTCTCCCTTTCTATTCCAACTCAGAGCAGACAAGTAGAAATCGGAGAGTCATTCAATATTAATTCCTATTGCAAACTGCAAACCTCAATAAAATAACACTTCCCCATCTGTGAGCGTAGGTCCATGAAAAACCAACCCCTCCTCCTGCAGCGACACCCTTTTTAAAAATATTAGTATGGATTCACAAGTTGAATGGACTTTGACGGATTACGGCTTTCTATATATACATTGAATTTTCTGCTTTTAATATATATGCTAGTAAACAGCCGAAGTGGATTGCTGGCATTTTTATGCTGCTTAGTGCATAAAAAGCCAAACCAAAGAAAAATCCACATTATTTATGTTTCCATTTCTATTTAGTTTCATTGCATTTTATACAGGTGGTAGATGTTTTTCTCTCTAAGCTTCTCCAACTTTCCTAGGAATAAAATTACTTGCCTCATGTAAACAGTATTAAGTTGTCCATTATGCAGAACAGAAATTAATTCTTCATTTCTGATCTCATAACACAGGTCTACTCTACTATGAAAATACATTACACTCTTCCACCAGTTTTCTGCGACCAGAAACTGACGTTATAGCATCTTGCATTCTTGTGACTACATTTGCCTGGATAATAAGACATACGGATGCACTGTCAAAAAAAGAAACATTTATAGTCCATACAACACCTGCCTCAGACATGTTGCCAGCATGCAAAAAAAAGAAACTGCTAAATAATCGAGGAAACAATTTTTAAGAGAAATCCAGGTAATCTGACTCTTTCATAACAATTCTGTCTAACTTTTCAGTCCTGCATTTGAACCCTTGGTAAAGCATGAATAGAAATACAGGTGTCTTTCTAGTCCAGGGAGGAATGAAGATAAACTAGCAGCTTTCACACCCTGGAGGGTAAAGGAAGGTAAATGACAGCCCTTTCTGAACTGCAAATGAAGACTATACCCCATAAAGGGAGTGCTGTGAAAAACATGAAACTTTACTAATGTTGCAGGAGAACAACATCGACCAAAAGGTAGGGTAAATATCAGAAACTAGTAAAAATAAAATTTAATTACTAATTAAACTTCGAAACACTTGGAATGATCAATACTGAAAGCCTAGTAAAGACAACAGTTGGATGTCAGCCCTAGCAGGAATCCTTCCTGGTACAGATAACTAAAAGTGAAACCACAGCCTCTCCCATCTAATTTTATAACACCTAAGAAGACATATACAGGCGTGGGAAAGTACAGGTTCCACCCAACAATATGTTGTTCTTATTCTTGCCTGCACACCTTCAAAAGTAGGGAGTGCCTCTGTATCTCTTTGGGAACCCTGCTGCTCCTCACATCTACTGCTGTCCTTCTGTCTGGCTGTCCAGGCATCAGAAGCTGCATTACACCAATACTTCCCCTCCCCATATAGTTGCAGTGTACTCTTATCTCCCATGCCTGAAACCCAGTACCTCTCCTCACATTTTCCTCATCCTAAATTTATCAATCTACCTTTATGATCTTCTTGAAAATTAGCAATAAATGTGCTATCCAAAATCGCAAACTGAGCCTTATACAAAGTCACAGGTGATGTACCAGTTGTCACAGAGCTCCAAAGGAGAAGCACATGCTGAAGGCAGCAACAGTTTGAAGAGCACGAGATAGTCTGTCTGTATGCACAGGCCTTCAACATTAGTCAGCTGTAACCATAGTATGTTTAGAAGTTAGACTTCCAGCTTTGTTCCTGAGGACATGGGGTTTGACACTGAATTACAAATTCACAATATTTTTGCCAACCTCTCAGTTTAAAGGGGAAATAGGCTGAGAATTAGGAAGCGTATGTCAAATCATTTTTTTTGTTATGATGTATCAGTTACATAAGTACATTAGTACATGCAAAACTATTACATTGCTTACCAGTTATCCCTCTGCTGGAACAAAACTTACAGTATTTCTACTGTCACGACATATTGCCATCTCTATACTCTGTTTTATCTTCATCTCTCCCTACAGACACCATTTTACTTGTATCATAATTCATGCCATGGCCACTTCAATAATAAAGCATTTCAATACTGCTTGAGAATACATCGTCTCTCCATTCATATATTCAGATATTCCTGCTGTTCTCAAGCATACTTGAGCTATGAAGGTCATTAACCTCCTGTGTTGAGAGTCAGACAATGTCTCAGGAGGTCTTTCATTGACTTTATGGGAGAATTTGCATGTAATCAAACCTCTGCACCGAATAACTAACCAAAAATAAATGATGTTATTAGTAAGTCAGCACTAAACCAAACATACATGACTAATGAGAAATTAATGACGAATGGTAGAAAACGTCTCTTCAGGAGCAAAGGTACTCTTCAGGTACCAGAAGCACATCCACCTGCAATTATACATGGCACAACAATCACTCTAACTGAAAAGAACCAGTCCTCAAAGTTGCTAACACTTGAAAATTTAAACCTGCTAGATTCAACATGCACAGATGGGGTTGGGGCAACGCCTCTCCATCCTTTAAGTCAGCAAGACTGGGAGTCCAAGATGCGTGGTTTTCTGGGACAAGTGTAAAAACAGAGTTCTCCCTGTGACAATGTTATCAGTCTACTACCTCAACCGTCAATATGATCAATGCAAAAAAACCCCAACACAGTACTGTGATGGATGGCTACTAGTACAGCAAACCTACCACCAGAAGCAGTCAATGGGCTCTATGGACCCATGAGGGCTGTAGTTTCTGCTATTAAAATACAGCGCTACAGCAGCTCTCCCATCTCACATCCCTCAGAGTACTACAGTGGGTTTTAAGTATCAATTTAACAGAGGATGGTAACAAAAGAGATTAATCTTGCAATGCTAGCAACCATTTAAACAACAGATTCTCTCATGATGGACTGTTTCAAATATATCTGAAGCACTATTTTAATGTTGCTGTACAAAGAGATGCAATCATTTAAGCACTCAACCTGAGAAGGTTAGTGCAAATATTTCAAAATAAAGATTACATGGAAGCAGATCTGAACTGAATCAGCTTACAAGTGGATTGATTGAGTTTTGTTGCCTCAGACACTAGAACCAAGCATGTTCATTCACAGTCACTGACTCTTAAACATTTATTGGGAAACCTTCAAAGCTTAAAAGTTTCTAGATATATTGAACAAGTTTATTTGGACTAAGACAAGACGGTATGAGCAATTTGCTGGGGAAAAAAGAAAAGCATTAACGCGACTTGCTAGAATTTCCTCAAATCTGTTCAGTTCCCTCTTACTTGCATGCTGGGGACATGATCATCATCACAAGTCACGGTGATAACTGCCTACATGCAAGAGTTCAAACCAGCAGACTTAACATTCTCCTCCAATTCTCTTTCCTTTTACATGTGCCTAAGGCAAATCACTCAGTTCAGTTTCTCCCTTAAGATGACAGCAACAGACTTTTGGAAAGCCCTGATTATTATTAAAGCAGCAAGTCATCATTATTCCATTGACAGTCTGACTGTTTTAACTGCCCAGAAAACTCTCAGAGTCCCTATGCACCAGATTCAGACAACACACTTAGACTTTTATGGCCCCCATCAGAAATTCCTACTTGGCAAAATGTTTCTAAACCCAGGGCCTTCAAGTAATGAATTCTCACCTTCCTTTCTCTATTCTGGCATTGCACAGAAAAGATAAGACACAACCAAGGCCTTCTAAACAAAGTGAAAAATACAGTGTTTCAGAACACCAGCGGGAGGGTTTCATGCAATGTATGGCTATTATTAGAGCGCTCTTTTGCTTAGGATCAGAGGATATAATCAGCAGATGATGCAGCCATGATTCGTGAAGCAAAGCCTTATTAAAGACTAATGAGATAAACGAGTTAAAATATACATTTTGCTCCACTGATAAGGTTCATTGGCACACTTAACTCCAACACCATGGTTTGAATAGCAAACCCACTTATCAATGTCTAGTAAAGCTAATTATAATGTTGAGTGGCATTAAACTATAATAACCAAGTAGCATGTTAGAATTACATCCTTTAGTATTACTGTAGCTCTGGCAGTTAAGTGTTCTGCACCTGGAAATAGACACCTGTCGAGCTCATGCTGTGAGAAAGCACTAGACTCATGCACCTTCTCCCTGACCCTTCTGAAAGCCCAAAGCCATGTTCTAACAATGCAAGAGCAGATAAACACTGCTTGTCACTATGATTTCAGTGGTATCTGCCTATCTTATTAAAGTAACAGGAAGGATCAAGTGACAAGTATTTTTGTATCTACAACATATGAGGTTGCACTCTGCATATACTCTCTAATCTCTAACAAAAAAAGCAGTGAGGTACTGATAAAATTAACAAAAAAAACCCTGGAGACCATATTTGTCTGGGTTTACCCACCTTTTTCACCATCTCTTGTCAAAACTACACAGATTAGTATAAACTACCCATCACTTACTGAAAAGGATACTGAAAATACAATTTATGCCTTACACTATCCTACATATTTTTATGCCACATCTATCTAATGTTAGCACTTAAATGGACAACGACCATTTTTAAGGATAACATAAGAGGACAAGGGCCAGAACATTCTTTCCATTTTAATCTCTTCAATGCATCTGTCCTGTGACAGCAACAGAAAGAAGGCAAGACAGGGGGTAATTATGCGCCAGCTATCCATGGATCAACAGTAACCAGCGTCAGTCATGTGCCAGTCCAAAAAGAATGTCTGATAAGCACAAGCTTAAGATGCACAGCTCCTCTGGGACCTCCGCATTCCAACACAAGAGCAGTATCAGCTCTCCTTCCACAAGGAGAGCCATCGAAGGCACAGGACTGCACAGCAGCCATCATTACCTTTTCAAAGTAAAATATACAAAAAGAATGACAACAAAGAGCATAAAACCATTAGAGATAGAACAGCTTCACTGCTTAATTATAAGGTAATTCTCAAAAGAAAACATCCATTATGCATATTAAAAAAAGCATTGGAGAGCTACCAGAGTTTTTTCTTCTGTGGGGAAAGTGAAAATGCACTTACAGTGTGACAATAAAAGAAGCTAGCTGAGCAAATCATGTGTGAAGCATTAAACGCAACTGCTTTTTGGAACATACTTTTGTTCCTTTCAGTTTATCACCCCATTTAAACATTCAGTTTGTAATACAACTCACTACACTTTCTTCAGCCCAGCTTTAAAATACAGGCATGCCAGATTTCAGCAGTAGAAGCAAAGAAATGCAGTGTAGCTCAGAAACAGAATGTTTCACTGATGTGAAGGATTCCACTGCATCTCTGGTTGTAGGAATCCACTGGTATACACTTGCATCACCAAGTCCATGCTGTAACCAGGCGCAAAAAACAGAAAGAGAGCAGTCCACTTCAGTGGTAGGTTTTAGTGCCACAAAACCATCAAGGCAAATGAGCTTCATCAGACTCTTTCAGCTACTGGTAGCATGAGTTATGGCAAAAGAACCAGCGCTCTACATGTGGTTCCTACTGCATGTGTCACGTCCTGAAGCCAAACCTGGAAAGGAGTATTGCATACTCAGAGGATCCCTCCCAACTGTCTTGAAAACAGATACTTGTGACTTTGGCAAAGCAAAGCCATCGAGCCTCTTTCCCTACGGGAAAGTCCTGCAAGCCTGATCCCACAGGAGCTCCTCTCTCTACACAGGTTCTTTCCACAGAGGACAGAGCAGCTCTGCAGACTTTTTCCTTCAATGTATTGCAGTACACATGGCTTTTCCCTAGGTATTTTGTGAGTATGGCTTGTTTACTAAAAGAATAATCAAAGAAGCTGCTCCAATTACTCTTTCAACTATGCTAATACTTAGTAGGTATTCTGAATCTAAATGCTTCAATACTTCCCTGCATCTATAAACAACAGATGCAACTAAAGCATATTATATTTTTTAGAGACAGCCAGCAGCGCAGTATTCCCACAGGCAGCCTTGTCAGGAAAAGATATGTGGTAAATAATTAATTTTCCTAGGTTAACTTGAATTCCAAACTAGCATTTGTGAGCAACAGTGCCATGAAAAGGCAACTAACAACTCCAGTTTGTATTCCTATCCAATAAGGAGAATTACTTTACGTGCAAAAACTGACAGCAAAAGTTTTATCATCTCAAAGATAGGAAGAATAAAGAACATTTATGCAAGTTCAGCAAAGACTCTTCTGTGAAGCACACAGAACTCAGAAGTCTGTGCTTGGCTACTACTGTATTTTTTATCATTTCTTTTTTGACAGTTAATAGGCCAAACAGAGAGGTGCTGAGCACTGAGGTCAGAATGCAGCACACAGAACCCTCCAGTATCATCTACCCTACAAATAATTAAAGACTGCTTATAATGCTTTTTTTCTCCTACATTACAGATGTTTGGCAGTTGGAGACAATTCAGGGAGACAATTTCAAAAACAGGGAGGGAGCACATTCCAGCCAAGTCTTTTCAGCATTGATCTTAAGTTCGGTCTTTTTAACAAGTGAAGTTTTAAAACTGTACATAAAATGTTATGAATAGTACTGATGTACATTCATCATTTATGGTTTGAAATGACTGAAGTTTTATACAGACTATCAACTGATGAATTGTGATGCCACATCACACTTAGAAAAGGTGAATGATTTTATTCTTTTACCACTTCTACTTGTTGCCTCAAAAGAGCTGGCAGATCATAACAGACAAAGAATAGTTCACAAAATCAGGAATAAGCTGGCTTTTCAGACAAGACTTTGCAAGACTTTCCCTGGAAATGGTCCACAAACAGATTAGAAAACCATAGAATCATAGAATCTACATAAACATTTCAGAAACATACTTCATTGACATACTGCTTACACATTAATTTTCAGACAAATGATGGGTTTCTTAAGTAATTCTATATCTGACAGCACCCAAAAAGGAGACCGAAAAGCCTTGCACACTTAGCTTAATTTTCAAGCTGTGGAACTAGATCCAATATCCCAGATTTCTTCTTCCAAGTCTGATTTTATTTCTTACGTTTCTTGAACTGCCTTGCCTCTGTGACTGAAAGCAAAGCTGATGGACCTCAAGATCCTATTCCCTTTCACTTCAGTCAGCTGAATTTTTAGAGGATCAGAATACAGTTACATATTTCTTTATAATAGAGCTGCATTACAACCATGATAAAGAAATGGGAGAAATGTTCTGCTCTGTTCATTGCAATCAATAGATTACATAGCTCAGTCAGAAAGCAGAAGAAATTATGGAAAGGCGAAAGCAATCTTTAAACTATTAATATTTCAAGAACAACTTTTCTTTGAGATATGCTGATTCCCACCTCCTAAACACAGCTAATAATGTCAGACGCCCTGAGATTCATATGGTCAAAATGATTAATATTTACATTAAGCAAATATATTGCCATAGTAACATAGACACCACAGAGCTATCTACCTGCCACAGCTCACTAAATTATTTAGCATGCCAATACTACAGTGACACTGTGTAAATGATCACATTCATTAAGAGCAGAGTATGTGCTGAAAAACTGAATGTTAGAGAGCTGTATTTATTGCCATGACAAAAACCAACAGCACCAATATTGGAAAAAAAAAAAGCAGAGAAGCATAGAGGAAGGCTACAGCCTGTAGCAGAACAACACACCTTAAAAAGTTTTGTTTATAAACATGTCCACATCCCCATCTTAGGAAAGATCTATGCACAAAACTAACCCAGCCCAGCTCTAATCAAATCGCTTTCTCTCTGATCTTTTTAATTCTTCACAGGCTCAATTTATAGAATTTCAATGCCAGAGAAAACTGTAAATATTTTCTTTACTAAATTTTTTATGGAAAATAAGTCAGGCATACACTCTTCTCCACCCTCATGCTTGTATTATTATTCACTTGCATGGAAATGCCACAAAGCCTTAAAGACATTTTATAGTACTAGCAATAATCAAATTCAACTTCAAAACAATAGATTACAGTAACAGAGACTCATGTAGAATTTGATCTTGAGAGACAAGCTTTTCAAAATATTGATATATTTGGGCCATGCTGTTCTCCAGAGAGAATGCTGCTTAAATAAGAGTCTGCTTTTCTTAAGCAAGTTGTTTTAATTAAGAATTATTCAAGAACTAACTTGATTCTCCACAGCAGAATGTCAGGAAAGCATGGAGAACAGCACCATGGTTTGAAAGCATGGTTTGAAAGTTTTAGAAAGTAGCCTCATGGGAACTATCAATCAATAAAATCCAGCTCACTTTCCACTCTCTACTATTTTAAAACCTCTTAATATATTCCATACTGTAAGACAATGTGACATGCATAATTTATTGTTTTAACTCTTTCAAAGTGACACCCCACTGTCATAGGAATGAAATCCTCCCTAAATGCTCCATCTGTATAGCCTTGATCTTTCCCTCTGTTCACCAGCTGAATCTTATGTCTGAGATAAAACAGTCACAGATACTCAAAACAAGGTAATACTGAGGCTGCCTTTGTCAGACAGAGGAGTCAATAAAAAAAACCAACCCACCACAACAAAACCCCACAATTTTTTCATTCCATTAGCTTTTGAAGATGACACTAATATAGTCATTATTTTGAAACATGCTGTTGATATAATCGGTTTCATTCTGCTTGTCATCTCGAAGATCCTCTGTCCTACTGGAATCTACTATCAGAGCCACTTCTAAAAATACAACTTTTTCAGTAGAAAACATAAAAAATTTATGCAGTTTAATGACAACTTGTATCCAAGAAGTAGAAAGAACTATAGCTAGTGGCATATCTTAGTGGACCAATCTCTGCTTACAGTTTTCCTGACAATTCTTACAGCTGACAATATAAGATTTGGCACTTTGAATTAAGCAAAGTATCTTCCAATGACAACTAGAACATCAGCATTACTGTTACTAGTAATTTTAGGAGAGCTTCTTGATATGAGATTCATTGCAGGAGCTTAATTTGCAAGATTGCCATAATCAGACAAGAGGTATCAAGGGGTTTGGATGATTTGAAGTAAGAGAAATTAAATTTAAAAATAAATAAAAAGAAAGAAAAGCATGAGCTGACAGTTCTCTGCTATGGAAACAATGCAGGAATTAGGTATCCCTACCTCTGTGTTGTACCCATTCCCCTGAAGCAGCACTATAGAAATATAATGTAGGATCAAAACAAAGTTCTGAAAGCTATGCACAGCACAAAACCAGAAAGACAAAAGCATCCGTAACAAGTCATGCTTAGCCAAGACTATACAGTTTCCCAATATTCAGACTACAGAAAGGTGCCACTGGAGAGCACAGGTATGGTAAAGAACGCCAAAAGTTTGACTGCTTATGGAAGTCAGGTAATTTTCCAGAAACATTAGGGCAGTGAGCCTCTTACTGCCATTTACATCTTCATTCAGTATCCCACTTGAGATCATGAGTTTAACAATGTGTGCTGGTATTAGAGAAATATCTCAGCCTGCGAAAATTGAATACGCTGGTATGACTTCTGAAATATAAATTTATCAGTTGAAAAGCAACTGAGGACTGATCAGCAGGAAGTAACAGAATTAGGCAAAGCCTCCAAATTCCAGGCAAAGGTGTCAACTACTTTTACATGTTACAAATCGTCCTGCTGATAAAGTGCAAGCTAGAAATACGAAGTGACCTTCAAGTATTCAGCATCTGAAAGCGCATTTGCAATGGAGCCAGTGGTTGGTTCTTTGGAATAATTTAAGATGTGCACTAGTATTTGAAATGTTTCTATGACAATTGAGCATCAACTAAAGTGTCTGAAATAAGCCTTTGACAATTCTAGATAGAAACACTAAGCAATTAAGAGAGGTATCCAAACACTAATCATAAATTCCACTTCGGGTGAATTTTCTCCTGCAACTTCCATCTTTCAAGCTTATACCTGAAAACACTAGAAAAGTCAGTCCTGCTACAAAACACACAAGTAATTCCAAACACAAAACCTGTATTTTGTTTTCAAGCCAACAGCAAGCAGATGAACCCAAGAAGTATCAACAGTCCATGGTAATACTGACTTAATTTTATTAGCTTTGGCTCAGTACCAGTATTACTGATCCAAACTTTCTCCTGCAGAATGATTCAAGTGACAGTAATGCAAAATGCTTTGCTTCAACATGAGTGCTTTACATATCAGATATGGTACCATTCCCAGACCAAGCCCATGTTTTTCCATGGTGCTACATTACACTATAACAAATCTTCTCAAAACTAATTATTAATCAAGCTTTACATGATACCCACTTACATACAGCAAAATGGGAACTAATGACTGCAGACGAAGCTGAGCTGACTTCAGATACAACAGACATCTCCTGTGCTGTGCCTCCCAGTGCTTTCCATTCCAAGAACATAGGTCCAAGGTGTACAAGAGCAACAGTTTATTAACTTTGGTTCTGTGCCAGGCAAAACCGGCTTCACCATTACCAGAGGTACACTGACTTCAGAAACATTAGAGCCAGATTTAATGTAGTGCTGTTCCCTGCCATGCCAACTCTTGACACACCTAGACTATTTTTCGATATACAGTATGGCTGCTACAGATCTATAGTGCACAGTCCAGATAATCTGGTGATGCACAGTTGTGAACTGACATTCCAAATTATGGTCAATATGGATTACAAAAGTTTTGCATAACATAAATTATGAAGTTATTTAATCAGATATAAGGCCTACTGCACAATAAGCAAGATTTCTTTTAGGCTTTTCCAGTGATCCAACATAACTGCTGCTTGAACTTTCTTAGCCACTACACAGAGTAGCAGGTTCAGAAAAAAAACAAAGTGTGAAATTTTAGTGCTGCTTACCTGTAAAAGATGACTTTATAGCAAAAATGTTTTCATTGTGTAAAAGATGACTCAAATCAGGATGTTATTCTACTGTGTATATACAACAAAATCTGGCCCATTAAAGTTGGTTTTGCATCCAGATTGCAAGTAGACCTATCATGCACATCACATGTAAATTAAGCTGGATAGATAAAAACTCGTATGTGTGTATCCAATTTTAACTTTTGGATGACCAAAAATGTTCTGTGTCAGCAAGGCAAATGTAAGCCTGCAGTGCATTACTGGGTAGCTCTCTACTACACTGTATATGCATGCAGGTGCAGCACATTTGGACAGTTCAGAAAGTATCCTGAGAATAAGAACAAAAAAAGTAAAAATACACCATTTCTCAGGCTTAGTTAAATTTAGAAGTCAGACTAAAGGACATACAGGAACTGAATGGCAGCTGTACTGCAGTTTCACATATTAAGGTTAACAAGCAGCAAGCAGGCCAGCTGACAAGGACATAATTGACATTAAAGGCAAGAGCAGCACATCTAATTTCCAGTGCTGCAGTCACTATCTCAAGGGTGTTTTGTAAACACTGAAGTATCAGTGTCTGTACAAACAGAGTATCTTGCATCAGTGTTTTCAGTTTTAACATATTCAAGAATCCCATAGTGAGTTTTGTTACTTTTTCATGCATAATTCTGACATGAGGCTTGGTCTCTCACCCAGGGCAATGTGCCCTGTTCAGTTTAATGGCCACTTGATTCCCCTTTCTTAGAGCAGAACAGAAATACTATAAAAGGTTCTTTTTTTAATTTGTTACTATAGCCCTTCCTTCGAGGCTCCTCCTTTCACACCCAATTTTTCAAGGTACACATTCTAACTACCAAAATCCTAGTTCTGTAGAGCACTTTGCCAAAGGATCGAGTAGCCTCAAACAAAACAGTGTTAAGAGCCAATACTGCAAATTTTGGTTTTGAGGTGTTGCCGTACCAACTTGCATGAACATCCTAAGCATTCAATTGACTCATCAAAACCCACAGGAAACAACCACAGCAAAGAATCTGTAGTTATAGCTAAGGAGTGAGAGCTGCTTTTATTTTTACCAACCCAAAAGTATTCCTTCCACATTCTGCTCTCCTCAGCCAGGATGGGAACAGAGCCCTTTGTCAGGGTCAGCTTAGCCAGCAGCCTCTCATGCTGGCAGCTGCTTTCATACATAGCAGGGAGACTGAAGAGGTAGAACAAAGTTTAGCACTATCGGCTCAAGCTTAGTACTTAAAAAAGGAATACAGTCTTTTCCCACTTTGCATACCACAGTTCAAACAACTCCCCAGTGCAATGAACTATGTCCTTTCCCCCTTACCTCCTGCCCCCACAATGAAAAGGTATTTTTACCATGTGCTCTAACTGGCAGAAACTTCAAGTCCTGGCTCACCAAATAGGATTAATGCCGGTATATTCTGCAGATAGCTGAGACCCTCTCTTTTCAGTCATGATTTAATTGTATCTCTCACTCTGTCAAAACTACCTATAACAATGATCAGGACAATTTTCTCACAGTAATTCCTGTATATCTAGAATAATGTTTTAAATTGTTCAGTCATTTGCTGTCTGATCTTCTGGAGACAACCTGCCATACTGCTGCACATATTGTGTGAGTGATAAAACAGGTAAAATCAAGAGAGGTATATCAAGCAAGTAGTCAGGCACAAGTAGTCAGGTTTTTTTACCCTCTCCACCCTGCACACACACACACATACACCCATCCCCAAAACCCCATAAACATTTCAAGTTCCATTACAAAAGTCACAGCTGGCACCAGTGCCACTGGGATGGCACCACACCAGTGAGCTCAGTAAAGTAAGGGGCAGCTGCTAACTACAATTTTTCAGTTACCACAAGAGAGACCATCTCACCATGGCTACTCACACCATCAATGGAGAAGCCTTACATGAATTCAATAAATGCAGAATTTGTACAGGTTTTGGTACAACAGAAGTAAACCAACAGAAGCAGAACTAGCACAATGTCTCAGTGGAAAAACAGCTACAGAAATAAATGAGACAACAAAGCAAGAGGGGAAAAAAAAACCCTGAACAATTACACAACAAAAAACTCACAACAAAACAAATCCACCACTGAATAAAAGAATCCAGAAGCCTGCAAATGTAACCAACAACAACATCCAAACAAAACCCCAGACATGGGCCCACCTTACTATGCATTATTAAAACGCCAAGTACAGTAAGTTGTTAATTTTTCACTTGAAGTCACTGCGTAACTTGGTCAGGGAATTACTCAGTTCTAAAAACTCTGTGGCCGTTTCATTTCGCCTTTCATTTCCTATTATCCAAAACTCAGAATCGTATATGCAATTTATTGAAAAGTGCGTAAGTCCTTGAATCCCAGATACAGATGGGATGCGCTGAGTGATTTTTCTTACCAGAACTGATAAATAAGAGAAAAAAAAATAATAAAAATATACAGAGATGTTGGTATAAGCACAGTAAGTCAGAGATTATTTTTATCATACCAGAAACAGAATTTCTTCTTTCAGCCCAAGATACATTTTTAATCTTTTATCATGTCTCTATGTTATGCATCATGAAGATAGATGAATGGCAATAGAATAGTGATAGATTAAAATACTGACACTCAGGAGTACAAGAAGCTTTAAAGAGTATTTTCAGTATAAATGTAAACATATGAGCAAGCAAATAATTATCTATGTGCCAACAAACACAGCACATCCCCAGGGACAGATTCTTTTTCTGTGAACACCCTCTTGCTATTAATTGTGTAGGAGTCAGGGGCAGGGAATGATGCTGAGTCAAAGTTGTGGTAAATAAAAAAAATTAACCACAACAGACATGCCTTTACCTAACCACTGCTCTCCTGACTCACATAAAAGTGGTCTTTCAAAACTCAACACTTAGGCGTGTAATTGATGTTTGCTTAAACAGTTTAGGAGATGGGAAATGTGCATACTGATCGCCTTTAAAAAGGGGGTGACAGAAAGATCACAGATTGGGCTACCCTTTGTAACTGCTAAACAACCACCTGGGAAGCAATTTGGAGACACAGAAGTTGTCACCTAGTCACTTGCACAAATAACATCCCAGCTGTGCACCCTGCTCAGGCTGTGAATATGCTGAGCTGAAGGAATACTGTGAGGTCATCTCACTCCTGACTTAGGTAAGTGAGAATCCCACTTGCAGGGATCAGTTGTTACAGCTACTCCCGCTGAAATAATTTTAAGACAATTATTCTACATCATGAGATGCTTACTGCTTTTGTACGCTACTACAGCAATCTTCATCAAGAGGCTCAAGAAACGGGGTATACCATACAGATTTGGGTTTTTTTTTAAAAAAAAGGAAAAGTAAAACAAGTATCACACAATACATAAATTCTGTAGTTTGATGGGAATAGGGGCATGGGAGACTATGTCCTCCTCAGTAAGTATCCAGCACTGGGCTTGTTTCAATTAGATTCAAAGCCCAAAGTGTTTCAGAATATTTAAGAACTTTTGTATACACTAATGGTGACACAGTAAGAGAAACATGCCGACAGAGGTCATACAAGCTCATCTGTTTTATTGTTCATAACATGCTACTCAATATATTCTGAAAAAAGAACACCACATACTTTTATATATGTAGAACAGATGCACTTCCATGACCTACCCAGTCTGCACTGCAGAAGACAACAGATATAAGATACACTGCCGTGTACCATTTCAGGTGGTTTTCTGGAGTACATCTTTGTAAAATAACCACGCAAACAACGAAAACAACTTCCATTATGAGAGAAAAAACAAAGCATTCAAAAGGAGCATCAGCAACTCAGCTCAGAGGTTGTCAGGTTATTTTGGAGGGTTTTGTTTTGTTTTTTTTCCCCCTCACAGTTTCAGGAAAAGTGAGTTCTGAACAAAGTCATTCATGATACTGATTCTGCTGCTGCCTTGCCTTTCGAAAGTGCCAGACCAGTTTTTCTTGTCTCTTTTAAGAAAGCAATGCAATAGGCCAACAGCTTCATCTCCCAAATTAACTATTGTTGGGCACCCAGCTCTAAGCAATTGGCTTAGCCTGTGCAAGCACTTCATTACAGTCCTTCTACTTGCTTATATTTCTCAATTTGCAGCATATTATTCCCTTCTCCATAGTTGTTTCCTGCATGTTCATTCATCTTGGTTTGACTCACTGGATTTCTTCAACTGGGTTTCATTAAACAGTCTGGACTTTTCCTTCCAGATGCATGTTAGGTTTACTTTCAATGAAGTTAAGGTAGATTTACACCAATGAAAGGAAAACAGAATCCAGGCACACAGTTTTAAGATTAAAGAGACAACAAAGCCTTCTAGGCTATGAATTTTAATACTCAAAGATTAGCAATTCACCTTAACATCAGCTCTATCCTTTCAGGACAAAACAGTTCCTGATAGAAATTTTACTAAAATCATAGCTCCAAAAGACAGGGTGAGCCAGCAGAACAGTACATAGTTTCCAAGAGAAGGGGGTTCTGTCCTGTCCCGTCCCTTGCCCTACAGCCCTAGCATGTTTATTTTGTACTTCAGTTCACAACGCAAGTCAGTTTAACAACAGCTCTAAGAATCAAAAGCCCACATCACTACAACCTTGGAACAGAGGCAGAAGTGAAGAGGTGCATGGGGAGGTCAACACAGATGACTGGGGGACTGCACAGCTTCCATCTTTGGCAGAGACCTTATCAGCTCTGCTGCTCTTGGAATTATTTCCCACTTTTTATTACCACAGTTGTATATGTAGAACAAGCAAGTCAAATTCTGAAGATTCACAATCAGTAATTAATGTTAGCTCTTCTGAAATAATGTTACAAGAATTTAAACTTACTAGCAGTAAACACATTCAAAATGTCAGGAGACACTGGATCCCTGGGGTCACCTGACTCTGAAGTGACCAAATGCAAGAGAAATATTTCCACGGATGATAGCCACTGTGCCTCCGTAAGGGACACAAACTGGATAAAGGAGATGTATGGAAACATGACATAAAACACCAGCAGAAATGGACAAAAACTCATTAGGTATACTGAACATGATCACTAGTCAAAAAATTCCCAGAAATTAGTCTCTTTTTGCAAACAAATTAATAAAAATTCCTTATTTTCTTAAAATATACTTTTTACATCCTTTCCTCCTCTGGAACTGGAATAATTCTGGTTTCTCAAAGATTGCTATGCTATTTTATTTCTTCAAGATTAAACCTCCAATTCCACATTTGGCCAATGGCTATCCCAAGCTGAATACAATCTTTGGATGCCAGCAGATTCTTTTGCATCTCAACTAAGACTAGGACTGTGCTTATGCTTCCCTGTCCACAAAAAAAAGTCATAGAGGATACAGCAAATTCCTCACCTATGCTATCCCAGCTTCACAGATCTTTGGTATGGAGGGAACTGATTCCAGAATGCATTTAAAATGACTTCAGTAAAAAGACTTTAGTTCCCATCTTGAAATACACTTTGCTGTGCAGCTGACACAGTTTTGAAAGGGAAAATAGACTAATAATGTCCCCTTAAAATAAGGAGAGAAGCCAGAAAGTAAGTTGCTCCTCTCAGGCATAATACTTTTTTTGAACTCCCCATGGGGTGACACCTACCATTACTTCCTTAATCACAGCAAAATAAAGTTTCTGTCTTGGCATTCATGAATAGCAAAAAGTCAAGCTGAATTTTCTAAACTGTTTTCAGAAGCATTTCAATTTCTTTGGCTTTTGAAAGAGTTCTCCCCACATCACGACCTTCAAGGGCTTAGAACTGAAATATTTCCTTGGTTAACAAAGTGACCCTCATCTTCTATCATAATTTATAGTCCTTCATCAATTGATCAAACTTCAGCTTTTAAATGTTCCCTTACATCCATTGAAGATGCTATGACATTCACAAAGCAGTGAAATACCAGTCCTAACTTATTTTTTCCCCCAATATCATACTGCAGCCTACTTCCTCACCAGAATCACCCACAGAATCAGGTAACTGCCAGAGTGTTTTATGAGTGTGTTTTGAAAATGAGAAGATTAGTATTTAGATCTGTAAAGACCACACTTTAGAATAAATTTTAAAGTTACTGAATTCACAAGTAAAATCTTCATCCCCACAGCGTCTTCAAAAGATTCATCTTTTTCATTTTTTGCAGCTGGTTGCTCAAGGGTATACATAAACAACTATTTCATGAGGCTAAATGAAGGCTCCCCTCCAGCACATCCTACAACAATAATATTCTGCTGCTGGTGTGTGGAAAATGTATTTTGTGTAGGTCACTTGAGAATCTACAACATTTTGCAGATCAGCAGTGTAATTTCAGCACACAGGGAGAACAAATTTTCAATTCAAACAAAGCTCATTAGGACTTAACCAGCAAAACTAGGAATGATTAAATATCAACATCCTGAGATGGAGTTGTGCAGTTGTGGTTTTTTTAATAATGCTGTTATATGCCTTCTCAGTGTAACTGGGTAGCCATTAAGTGTGAAGAACAGCTACAAAGCAAGAGAAATGCTACTGAAGAAAATCAATATTAAGTGGTACTTACCAAGTTATTTTCTAGTTTCCCTTTTTTATATATATGGCTGATCCCAAACAGCTTCAGAAAGCAATCAGATTTTAATTGTACAGTGATTAAACTAACACCAACTGTTCCGCACTGAAACAAAATATTTATACATTTCTTGCACTTTAAGTTCAGATGTTGGTAAAGTAAATCCCAAAGCAGTACCAATCAAGTCAATGAGTTACGGTAATTTTACCTAGGAAAACACAGACTTTGGGTTAAGTTTTCAACACTGTTTTGGATTAGGCTCCTTCTGCAGTAGGGCAGCCATTGCAGATTTCCCTATTAGCAAAAGATTCAACAAAGAGACATTCACATATTGTCACACACTGCCTCTGTGCCGCAGCTAGAATGCAGGGAAAGACTTTGCCTTGCTCTTGAATGAAATGTTCCTACTAGAAGAGAAGCAAAAACACCCCCATGTGTTTCATAAAGCAGTTCCCATGCAAACTTCAAAAAACCAGCTTCAAAACCTGGGACTGATGTAGTCAGCTGCACACTTTTATAGTGCATGGAAATAGTCTACAAGAAAACAGCCTGTGTGTAACACACTTGCACTTTATTGGTAGGAAGAGGAAGCTTTTGAGTTGAATGGTCAACTAACATACTACAGTAAATCATTTTGCAAACTACATGCTAGTTTCAGCAACCACTGCCCTTCAGTAATGTATCATATTTATCTAATCACGTCTACCTTCTCTTGGTTAAGAAAAGCCACAGTCCATTTTAATTAATGGAGCCACAAAAGTGTGAGGAAACAAGTATTATGCTTAGCTTGCATTATGTAAACTTGAGCACACATGTGGCAATGGGATCAATTAATTTACTACCCAGTCAATTTCTTCATTTTGAACCTCAAACACTGCCAGGAAATCTCATTAATCTAATCTGAGTAGTAAAGAAGTTTCTCCAAAATTCCTTCTCAATAACATTATTCTTATGCTGTACAAATCTTTGTTTTAGAAGACTTACAGCAAGAAAAAATACTCAATGTAAATTTTACAACATTCAACTTAATATGAAACTAAGGCCA
This sequence comes from Psittacus erithacus, assembly GCA_009867235.2. Classification (NCBI taxonomy): domain Eukaryota; kingdom Metazoa; phylum Chordata; class Aves; order Psittaciformes; family Psittacidae; genus Psittacus; species Psittacus erithacus. The sequence goes on from WYDI02030186.1 coordinate 34,604, forward strand.
CAAATACTGCTTTAGAAAGCCCAATAGTAGACTTGAAGTAGTGACATTACTTTTTCATTAATCCAATTTTATTTCTAGCAAACCAGAGTTTAAAAAATTTGTCCAGAATCCAGCCAGATAAATGACGATGTACAATTCACAGCCCTGAAGCATACACTGAAGCAGACACAGAGTCCCTTAAAAAAATTAAAAGGAGTATATCATACATGATTTAAACACCTACAACTTTGATCCTGCATTCTCCTCCCTCTGGATATCTTCTCTTCCCAGCTCTGTTCCTTCACAAGTACTAATTTGTGATGAATTATAGAACTCATTGTTACAGGCCACAGCAGGTACAAAATTATACATGATTTTCAAAAGCTAATAGTCAAATTCGTAACAGAAAAAACCCAAGGAATTTACAGAACAGAAAGATTATTAAATAACCCATGGACTGTGCATGGCCAGAGATACTGCCATATACTTGGACTATGAACATATTCCACCCTATGCAGCTGCCACTGTAAAACACCGTCGTGCTGAATTGGTCTTCGACCCCAGCCAGTACAGATGCTCTTAAATTCTCATTTCAGTCATGAGAGTCAGCACATTCAGTGGGATGGAACCCAAATCCAACCAATGGGAAAATGTGCTGAATTACATGCAAGGCCCTCTCTAGTTTTAAATTGAAACAGTATTTCTGAGACATGGCCACCAAGCACCCCAGCTTCTGCACTTCCACCAGGCTCTTGCCCCCTTCTCTCAAGGGCCATAAACCCACCAACTCCTGTTGTAAGAAGAGTTCAACTTGAAAATCCTCACTGATCCCCACTGCTCCATATATAACAAATGCATCAAACATTGTTATCTCCATTGCTTGTCAGATTTACAAGAAGCTCGCCTGCCAACAGCTATAGAAGGGTTTCTCTGGTGTTTTTCTGCTCAGCCCAAGATATTTTAGGACTCCAGAAATAAAATCAAAATCTAATGAATGAGTTTATATTTAGCCTTCCAATTTAATCAATCCTTGCAGACCTATATATCAGCACTGTATCTTACATCTGTCTTTCATTTATTCCAAGTTTACATTTTGAAATAATAATCAACACAATGCAATTAATCCACACTTGGAAAAATTAAGTCAGCTTTATCTGAAAAACCTCTCATTTTAAAAAATGTTGGAATGTGAAGAAAAATGATACAAAGGAAAACATCCCATCAACTAAGAATCTGATCCTTAGAGATTTTGTTCTGCAGTTTTATTTCATATTAGCATGACTTTTTCCTGATCAGTTTGCGGCCATCACAGTAGTATTTCTTTCCTCTAAAATAAAAATAAAACCAGCATGTCAGTAGTGCTCACTTTTATTATGAAAATACAAAGAAAAAAAAAAAGTTAAGACTATCATAAAATCTCTTAATTTTTAACACTGATTTTACCAAATCTCCTACATTCAGCATGGTCACAAATTCTCTTAGGTTTCATATGGCTGCTACCAAGCACAATGTATGCTGATTTAGTACTAAAGTGAAGCCTGAATGGTATCTACTTACTATTTTTATTTCAATGGGACCAAAGCTGAGAAACACAGTTGTCATTGTCAGAAAACTAGTCTTACTTTTCTGTTTCATCCTGCCAGTGGACTCTTCTATCTCCTATTGCACACTGCTAACTTCCCCACATTGTGCTTAATTCTTCAGGGCAAAATACGCACTTATCTAATTAGACTCAAGACACAAGCAATAACAAGTAAGCCAAGATGGTTGGACAAAGCGTTCTTTGTGACATACCCTGAAACTTTACAATGGATAGCCCACATTACAACATATATAACCAAGATTTTTTCCTTGTTTGTCTTGAGCTGAGAAAGAGCAAGTGTCTTAGGCATTTATAATGTATACACATTTGTACTCTCCAAACTGCCAGGCAGATGTGGCCTTTACAGACCTCTCCCTCAGCATCATGTGAGAGCAAATTTGTACACTAGTATACAGTGATGAAAGACTAGAAATAAGAATTCTTTAAATTATTTATAGATCATCTATTGCTCCTGACGAACGCCATGCCAGGTAGCCTACAACTGGCCCAAGGAATCCTACGGAAGTATAAAATGTAAACCATGTAATAGCTCTTCTCTATTAACAGTTTGTGAAGCTCAAGGCAGTTTACAAATTACCTACATGAGTAGAACAGAATCTTCCTCTATAATATTAGTTTCTGATAACTGATAGCAACCAAGTTTTTACTGGATCGCTCCTACAACCAAACTCACTGATGAATGAAAAAGACACTTCCCTCCCCACAAGTCTTACAAAATACTCTCAAATTTTATTTAAGAAATTACTCTCAAAGTTTTAACTTTCCCATTTCTAGTTTTTATGGGGTTTTTTTGTTTGGTTTGGTTTTGGGTTGTTTTGTTTGTTTGTTTGTTTTTTTGGGGGGAGGTGTTTGTTTTTTGGGAGGGATTTTTTCCTTTTGGTTTGGTTTTGTTGTGTTTTTTTTTAAATCAGAACAACTCAAAACCCTACAAACCTTTCACTGGAGGTGGCGAACACATAATCCCCCTCCCCCAGGAATAACACAGCTGAAAGGAAGCACAATCCTAAAATCCTGAATACAAACTAAATAACATTACTACTGTTAGCTAAACCAAAGGGAACTCAAACATACCAGTATAACTGATGACTTGAACTAGAATGGGATAGGAACTAGTGAGGACCAGAGGAAAACTTCACAACACTGCTAGTTCATGTCACTTTCCACCATCAGTGACAGTACTGCCTTTCCACTAGCATAATTAAATTTTACGTTAGGACAGGAGAAACAACTAACTGAAAGCTATACACTGTTATAAGCAAGGTTACAGAATGAGACTGGACTATAGTTTAAACTAACAGCTGCTATTCTTTTGTTTTCTATCAGGACAGAGAAATAGACTTGCCTTTATGGCATAAGATATTAAATTCTAACACTACAAACCACCTAAAGAACAACTCTCACCTACAGCAACCAATTAAGAAATACGCACTTTGGCAATCAAAGCTGCTTCCATACAGCTACAGAATCATGAATCAGCTGTAGCTTAGTATATGTAAAAGGTGATACTAATTCCCTTTCAGCTTTAGTGCCACCTGTCTTTGTAACATGTAGTTCTTCTGGACAAACACCCTGCCAGCTGAGCTCTACAAGGCTTGACATTCTGAAACATTTTAATTATTTGAATTTAATAAACCAGGTTTACAACATTGTCAGGGATGCCAATTAATTCCTTCAGACAGTGGAAACAATAACATAATAAATACTTAACTTGTCAAACATCAGTGTATCTATGACCCCTCAGTTTCCTAAAGATACTCTGATATGACACTTTGAGAATTTGCACAATATATTACAGAAATGGGATGCCTCCCTAACCATTTCAAAGCACATTAGTAGGAAAAGAATAATATCCTTACTACCAGATTGACAAAATGTCAGTATCACATTCATACGTCAGCATCAAGAACTGCAACAAAACTGCATCAAGAAAGAGGTGGAAGAATGACTATGTAGCATTTCAGGGGAGGATAAAACCAGATACATGCTACATGAAAGACTGCTGAAAGATGGAGTATATATTCATAAAGCAAGTATTCAGAGTTTTAAAAATAACAAACAATGCACAAGAGTTTACCAGATAGGTAATATTCAGTTGATATCTACCAGCTAGTCCTGTTTTTATTAACCAGTTTTAAAGAAAATCTGGGTATACAATAATCACTTATTCCTGCTGTTTATGAAGTATCATTTCATATTTGTTCTCCTTTCTAATTTTGTTTTACAGGTATGAATGGCCTACCTGATGTAACCAACACAACTCTAGAAACCAAACATACTGCCAGGTTTCAAGCTCATCAGCACTAATCCGAGTCTTACTTCACACCCACACATTAGACTCCCTCTTACTAGCTAGCCTGGACTTCTTTTATACACACAACTTCCTTATGTCAATCTTGCAATTAATATCCACGTCTACTTGCCAAATGATGCCAACTCTTCTATGAAACATTCAAACTGTGAAGAACACACGCCCTTTGTGCTCTTTCATCACCCCATTTTGCAACCTGAAAATAGGCTTCTCTTGGGAAGGTGACTCGTAAGTGTTCAGCCCTTTTCACTTTGTAAAACAGCTTATCTAATAAAAAAAGGCAAATGTACGATGTTGCATCAAGAACCAGATGATTCTTATGCTTGTAGATCAGGTCAGGGAAGAGATGTATCTGCATTTTCATCTGTCAGCTGACTAGTTTCACTGCAGAGTAAGATGAAGTAAGATGATTCAATGACAAACCAAAGTCTATGAGCCTCTACCCCTTATTCAGTTTTTGTTGTAAAATGATTTCTAAAGTTTCTGTGCTCAATTTTTAAGCACAGATAGAGAAGATGAGTCTTTCCTCCTTCAACTTTTCCTGTATCCTAGAGTGTACCTGTTAGATTCAGAGGAAAAGAAGAAAATGTATATTCCGCACATGACAGGCTTTTCAACTATTTCATACTCCATAGTTCGAATGACATGGATCTTCTGAAAAAAAAAAGACCAGTCTTTCCACTCAAGAAAATCCTGCTGTGCAGTCTGCGGAGTTCTCATCAGTATGCCACTGATAATCTGTCCCTGACTTAGAGGTTATGGAGGTCACATTCTACTGCTTCCCAGAACTTGCAGGGCACTAAGAGATGGCTAAAGTGCATTTGATAATTGCCATATATTTATTTCACACGTAAGCAGTTTCTGTGGTTGGCACAGGAATATTATGCAACTGCCATCCTCTTGGAGCATACTGTATAGTAGCGAACAAGAACTGAATCGCCAAACATTGACAGGATGCTCGAGAGCCCACATTATACAAATGCAGCTCGGTGCTCCTAGAGCCTCTACCTGACTGAAGTCTCAAGCCCAGTCTCTGGAGGACAGACATCCATACCACAAAACCCAATCTTGATGCACAGCATTCCAGAAAGCTCACGGTTCAGCAAACAGACTTGTATTATGAATTACCTACTACACACACACACACACACTCTTACTTTACCTGCAATTAAAGCAAGTCAACAGGTCAGCAAGGAAAAACTTGCTCTAGCAGCTGCCTCATTTGGTGGACAATCTAGATTAAAGTTTCTTCAGTTGACGTGATTCAGCTGCATTCAGCTTTCCACTACAGACCAAGAAACAAACAGAAAGCAGAAAAGTAAAAATTATCATACTCTATTAATAGAAATTACCTGCCCAAGACTTAAATGAAATTTGGCAATTTAACAACAGGGAAAAGGGGAATGAACTATCTTAAAATCAGCAGCATGATAAAATCTCAATTAAACAAGAAAAGCAGTAACAAAGTGCATTTCACAGCATGAGACAGGTCTGCACAGACAAAATCAGAGTTTCAAGCCTTCCATCATTACCTTAGTAAGAAACCCTTAAACACCAATGCCATCATCAGCTATGAGGCCACACCACTGCAGAAAAGATTCACACTTCCCTTGCTTGCTGCCTCCTGTTCACTGCTGCAACCCAAAACCATTTGCATCCATGCTGCGCCTCAAAAACACTTGCACATCACACACGAAATATGTCTGGGGTAATTAAACTGTTCTTGGCTAAAAAGTAACCACTGGAAAAAAATAAATAATAAAATGCAAAACCAGAAAAAAGTGGTATGACACTGAACGCTAAAGCTGGCTACGCTGCCAAAAAACTGATTACAAACCTCAATTTTCAGACAGGAAATGCATCATACCAACATCTTGTTAAACAAGCAAAACACAGAGGCAAAGGAGAAGAAGAAATCCACACCTTTCTGTCAACACTGGAGTCATTTATATTAAATTTATATTTGACATGTAACAAGGCTGCACACACACGAAAAAATGCAAGTATGAAAAGGGTGTCTGTTCATTTACAGAGTGCTTAGCATTCAAAATTGATTTTACAGACATCCTGCTAACCTGTCTGGCAGAAATTCTTCCAGACTACACAAATTAATTCAAAATAGGGAGGCTGTCACTTTTTCTGTCTTACAAGCAAGGAGGTAATATTCTGAAATAGTTTTTAGCATGCTGAAAGGAATCATGCAAAAGTTAAAAGATATATATACATCAAGAGAGGAAACAATTATTTTGCAAAAAACATGAATTTTGGCTAAGAACTCATAGTTTAGACTACGTCCTTAAACAGCTTTCCCATTGAAGGAACATGAACAAAATTAAGAGCTCATGGGAAGACACTATTGGTTTATTCATCGCAAATATAACCTGGTTTCAGTACAGGCTAGACTAGATGATCCAAGAGATCCCTTGCCATTTTATTTTAAGGATGATTATACTGGTTTCTCTATAGAGTTAACCAGAAAACTCTTAAAGAGTCTTTTAGCATCAATATTCCCTACTTAAAACAAAGAGGTTGTCCTAAAACCCAGCCAATTTACACAAGTGAAATGATACCATGGGAACCTCTCTATCCTCCATATCTAGGACATGTCCAGCCAGTGCTTCAAAGCAACCACACTCTAGCCTGTGCCTCTAAATAACAGAAAATACTTAACGCCAACATGGAACCAGATTAATCCAGAGAATGTTGTGAGCTAAGAGTTGGGGATTTTTTGTTAAAGTACCCCTGAAATAACATGTAGAGATTTATATTTTTTTTCATAGAATCACAGAATAGTTAGGGTTGGAAAGGACCTTAAGATCATCCAGTTTCAACCCCCTTGCCATGGGCAGGGACACCTCACACTAAACCATATCACCCAAGGCTCTGTCCAGCCTGGCCTTGAACACCACCAGGGATGGAGCATTCACAACTTCCCTGGGCAACCCATT
>WYDI02030187.1:0-61256 GCA_009867235.2 Psittacus erithacus
CTGTAAGGGTGGTGAGGCACTGGAATGGGTTGCCCAAGGAAGTTGTGAATGCTCCATCCCTGGTGGTGTTCAAGGCCCGATTGGTCAGAGCCTTGGGTGACATGGTTTAGTGTGAGGTGCTCCTGCCCACAGCAGGGGGATTGGAACTAGATGATCTTAAGGTGCTTTCCGACCCTAACTATTCTATGATTCTATAAATGCAGAATTGTGTTATATGGAGTAAATGATGTGTCTTTCTTCTTCAGATTGGTTATTCAATTTGTCATTAATACTAAAAGAAATAGACTTTTAGATTGTTGTATCCTGACTTTTATGAGCATGCTTGGAGTTGTTTCATGTTATCATAGTGGCAGCATGTACTGGGTTTTGAGTCAAGAGTCAGAAACTAGTGCGAAGCAATGATTTAAAGTCTATTACTGAATCAAATAATTGATGAAAACTTTCAACAAATCAATCTTTTCTTTCTAGGGGGAACACATACAGGTGTGGTAAAGAAAACCCACCTAAAATGTGATGTCTAGTCTGCTGGGACTTGCAGGTGGAGTTATTAGATCTCTGAAATAATTCATTTATCAAGTAAACTGACTATTAAGAAGAAAGAAGGCTGTGAGTTTGACTACTGTAAGGTACAGACTGAGAGGTAGTACCATGGTCTTATAAATACCCATTCTTATATAAATATGCCCCTTAATATGCCACTTCTTTAGAGTTGTGGCAGCTAACTCGAGAAAAACTTATTAATCCTACTCTTTTGCTGAGAAATAGGATATATTAGTATATAAGTGGGAACAAAACTGAGCTTGAGCAATACTCTTGACCCCCGTGGTGCGTCTTCTCTTTTTTTTAAGTGCATGCATATTTTTGTTTATTTGCCTTTTGGTTGAGTGTTTTGCTCGGTTTGGGTTGGGTTTGTTTTTTTCTTTTTTAATGTTGTGGTGGTGGTGTGGCGGTGTTGGTTCAACATGTATTTGGTGCGAAGGTTTGCAGCCCAGCAGCTCCAGCCGAGAGAGCAGGACAGTAGAGGGCGGCATTACTCCTTGCGTTTTGCGTTTTCCCTTCTAAAAGAAACGAGAACTAAAAAGCAGGAGAAAAAAGAAAGAATGTGGAGAATGTTGTGCTTGCCAGAGCTGCAGGCCATGTAAGGGAACAGAGCTGGGTCAAACACCCACTGCGCAGGGAGGTGGCGCACAGTGCTTCATGCTACGTAATGCCCAAATCATGAGCTGAAAACAGTTGCTTTACTGATAGTCCTGGCTTTTAAACAAAAACAAAAAAGAAAAACAGTGAGTTTAAAAAACCCAGCCAAACAAACAAATTGAATTTTGTGTATCTGTAATGGAGCAGGGGGATTTTTGAAGCGGGTTGTGAATTTGCACTTTTGTTCCAGGAAGCAGAAGTATAAAATTCACATTGCTTTCCTGTCTGCCACAATGCAGGTTTTTATGCTGTGTACCAATATCGATTCTTCCTATTCTAACAACATGAGGGCCTTTCACAGCACATCAGCTGCTTTGAAGATGAGTTTGCACGATATGAGCTTTGTACAAGGTGAGCTTGGTGTATATGGATTGCATAAACAAGGGTATGAAGAAATTGCCCTCTTGTTTGGGCCAAACTGCTCAAGCAAAAGCGTAGACGATAAAGCTTCAGCAGAATCAGCTCTTGCAGTGAACTAGCCTATGAAAGGTCAATACCAACCTAGAAATTTTTCTTTCTAGAGCACAGAGATACAAAGTGCATGTTTCACCGCTGCACCTTACCCAGTGGCTTAGCTGCTGATTTGAAGCAGAAATTGTGCAGAAAGGTAAGAATAAAAGTGATGCTCATTCCCTAATTCACCCAGCACAGCAGGGCAGTCAGTTGAAAGATGTTGGCAATGCTTAGGAAATCGGGCGAACACCAGCCTCTAATGCTGTGATGAGTAGAGCAATTGTTTCGAGCAAACACCGACAAAGAACGAACTGTGAGCATAAATATTTTTACACACTCAGAGTGCCCAACTTGATGAACTTTCACCAAGCATGAATATGAAATAGCTGTAGAAGTCAGTGGAGCATTTTAAAACCTTTGCGAAAGCTGATGTGAAGCCCCGTTTGCAGATTGTGCTTGAATGATTCATGGATATTTCCTTCATACCTTGATGAGCTGGGTCCTCTGTGAGGTGCAGTCATTTATTCTGAGCCTTAAATCATGACGGGGATCAACTCTTGAGTACAAACCTTTTCTGGAAATGTTTTCTCCAAGGAAGTGTTTAGTGTTACTAGAATTGTGGACGTAAACACTTGTTGATACTTAAATGAAAGCCTGGCACTTCAGTGAAATATTTGTAGTTGCTCAGGACATGCAGATGTCAAAGACTTCAGAATAAATTCTAACACAGATCTGCTCCTAAAAGGGAAGACAGCTTTCAGTGCAACTTATCTATCTTTAAGACACACCAGAGTGTTTCCCAGGCATGTAGACCAAAGAGTAAAATCTATGGTTCATGCTTATTGTTATAAATACCTGAAATATTTAAATGATGTTTTTAATAAGCAGGGGAATTAATTTGATTACACAAAGAGACAGTGCGCTTCTCAATGCCTTCATCATAAAATAGTGATAACTCACTGGTTATTTTCGTATCAGTGGCCGTGAAATACGTTTTTATTTCTTATCAAATTTCAAATATAAATGAATTGTTTTGAAGGCTGGGTAAATCAGCCCAACAGGCCAAGGCAGTTATGGCAGGTGAGTGGTGCACTGCTGGCAAGTAGAGATAAGAAGCACTGCAGAGTCCAAAAGGGCAATGAGATGGGAGTATCTGGAACTGCACTCAGGGCTGGCAAGTGGTTTGTCACTGTTAAACCAGATGGTGAAGTTAAGAATAGCATAAAGCAGTTTCAAAATCACGCTGTAGAAATGAGCTGTTATCAATTAAAATAATTTGAGGGTAAAACAAGTCTTTCGCTGTTTGTACCTTCCTGAGTACTTTGCTTTCTACCTCTTGCAACCATAGAACCATGACTGAAATAATCAGCAAATTGCAGAATGCTGTCGAGGTTGGAGAAAGGAAAAGATGTAAGTGTGTAGTAACAGCTGATGAATTTAGCTGTGTTTGGGTTATGTTTTAAAAATATACCATGAAGAATTACAGGTTGGCTCAGAAGACAAACCTCACTTTTGGTCAATGCAAGTTTTTACCAGCATACTTCCCATATGGATGCAAGAATCACTACTCCAAATTGTGCCTCTAGAAGCTGTTGTTGTCTGCTGGAGTCCCACACAAAGACAAATGGAGAAATGATCTAGCATGGAGAAGGTTAGCAGGAACAGACAAATTCAGAAACAATGGCAGAAAGCTGGGATTTCGCCCCAGGTGTCCTTACAGCAAGTTGAGTTCCTGATGGCCTGGACCATGTAATACGGTAAGGTCAGATCTATATTCTGCCCACATGACTTTCCTAAGCAACACAATACAAAGGTGATATGCCGTATGTGTTAGCCAGCTGTATGGTTAATGTTTGTGTCAATGGGTTTGTAAGGGTCTTGTCTCTGAAAAGTGAGGTTTGGAGAACTTTTGGTATAAAATTGCATGTTGATCATTCAATGACTGAATGACATTGCCAAGCTAGGTTAGCAATAGGATGTCATCTCTGTTGTGTGGTCAGACAGGGATGGTTTCAACCTCAGATAGTAACTCCACACCATTTGGTGTGTGGGTTGAGTTATGGATGAGTTACCGATCTCTCTCACACCTTCACTGCAACACTGAGATGCAACACAGCAGGAGGAGGAATGTATGTTTAATAGTGAAGTTAAAAGGGTCACTGACCATGGGCTGTTCCAAGTGGTTAAACTCTAGTTGATAAGCACGAGGAAACTAGCCTGGCTACCCCAGCCATCTCTGCAAAAATCAGATCCAGCATATCGGTCTCATCATTCTTCAAGATTTTCAGCTTCCCCCAGTGTCACAGAAATGTGTGTGAAAGCTAGAATGAATCTGTTTTTCCAACTATGTCAACTGAGTTGATGTTTTCTACCAACTTCACCTCCCTTATATCCTGTATCTCTTGACTACATCTGCTTCCTTACATTGAGTTTAATTGGTCCCTGAGTTCATTTGCTGGTAGCTGAAAGCAGAAGCAAATTACATTGTCAGGGGTCTCCTTGTCTAAATGCTGCTTTTACTCTACATATTCAGTGCCCTGGGACTGCTGAGAAAAGCAGGGGCATAGTCAGTATCTAATTGTAGTAACTGCAAAACAGCAGTAAGTATTTATGTTGGCAGTTTTCAGAACAAGTTGCTTCTTAACGTGAGCCTAAGGAGACTTCTTAAGGCAGATGAATCATTTTGAAGCTGCATCTGGCTTAAGCCAGCCCACGGGAAGACATGCCTAAGCTCTGCTTGACATTGCTGGGCAGTCTAACCCTTTCTGGAAGGTTATAAAAATCAACTGGTCACTTGAGCTGTGTATGGGCAAGAGGGATCAGGACCAGGAACCGTGGTTCCCATGCTTGGAGATCTGCTGCTATTTGCAGCTCTTACCTAGGTGTGCACAGAAAATGTGTTTGCTCTTTCTTGGAGGAAGCGCAACACCAGAGATTTCATTTAGGCTAAGGATATGAGAAGATGCTACCAGGAAGCCTGTAGCATCCCCTTTTATTCCCTGAGCATGAACATGAACTCATGAACACATGAGCAGCTGAACTAGCACTGTGTGAGCGAATGCAGGGACCCACTGCTACCACATGCAAACATCTCACGGGGTGAGCTGTTGAAAATCCAACATTCCATGTGGTCACAGGAGAAAAAGCCTGGCTAAAGTGTGGCAGATGCTTTTCAGAGAGCAAAGAGTGTAATTTCTGTAAACTACAGAAACTTCCGTATTCTGGATACGTGAATCTTAAATCTGAATCTGGCACATGCATCTGCACACAAGGGGACCAGGGCTTGAAATCACTGTGTTACATGGATAATTCTGTGCTATTATGTACTCACAAAGTCTCATTGTTTTGCCTTCCATGATGCAAACATTTCATTTTATGTTACGTAAGCCCCTAATGTGATATAAAATGTTAGGCATGTTACCAATTGTAATACAGTACACTGGTATTTTTTTTCTTGCCTCTGCAGTGAGCATTTTTTGGTACTGTAAATATGTCCTTGGCTATTTATTTTTTTTTTCCCTCAGTGCACTCTCTCTAAATGATCCTCATCCTGGGAGGATTTCCTGGGGCGCAGACTGGAGTGGCTGCTTGCTCTTCACAAGACCTTCTCCAGATTTCTTATTGATAATGGAGAGACTCTCCATGCTTCAGGAAAATCCTCAAGATAATCCAGCTAAGCACTCAGGAATCAATGAGGTTTAAAAGACAGCACTCACTGCAAGAGTGCCCAGCCCTAGATATTCCCATCCTTTTGGTGGGGAAGAACAAATAGGTTTCAGGTCTCATTTTGGTCCAGAAAGGACCAAAATAAGGAGGAACATCCAATGTCATGAGAAATAGGGCTAAAGCACTCACCAGATATTGCCAATTCCTGATTGGTCTTGGCAGGGCTGCTTTGACACAGGAGTTCCAGCCTCACTCCCAGTCCTTGAGTGCTTAGTTATTTTCTAGCTGCACTGTACAAATCTGTAGGGCACCGTGGCCCCAGAATGAGCTCCCAGAAGCACTCTGGGACAAAAGGCAAAAAGAGTGGCCAGATGTGTCCTACGTAGGAGTCAGGTGTGTTCGTGTATCAGTAGGTGGCACTTTTTCCCTTGCCTCAGGGACTGGTGTGAATTTTGTGGATGGTGGAATAGCAGATAGTATCTCACAGATGAGATGTGGTGACCCTCAGGGGTGAACTGCAACTCGAGTTGCTTATAGCATGCTTTTTGCAAGAGTTCAGCTCATGTATATGCTGCTTTCCTCTAGATCTTCGTGTATCTTTAGTCTTTCCTTCTTTACATATGAATATGCACATAGGGAATGCATTTGGCTGTGCAAATGGCTGTGCGCCACTGATGGGTAAAGTCCCGTAGGTCACATACACTTCAAAATCTGCACAAAGTCCTGATAAGCAGAGAAATATATTGCAAAATCCAAGCAGTTCAAGTTTCTATCCCAAGCTCATCTGCTCCTGTAGATATTTTGGGAAAGAAGTAGATCGGAATGGATTAGGCAGGGGCAAAAAAAGTGCTATCAGGAAGAGGAAAATGTTTATGTATGTACTTGGTGATGAAGCTCCAGCTTTTCTAACCATGCTGTCATGGTTGGCTGTAGTAAGGTGACATTTGTCTGTCAGTAATCCCACTTGCTACCTGAGCTTTGACTGGTGAGACCAGGGAAATATTTGCAGAATAGAGAGCTTTCAAATATGTTTTTAGCTTGGAAGATGGTATTGAGTGGGTGCATTTGGTGACAGATGATCCTTGAGAGGTTTAGAAGCAAAGCTATTAAAACCTAGGAGCTGTGCAGAGAGGAAATATTGCGAGTACATCAGAGCCTGTTTGAAGGGAAGGAACATCCCTGTTTCTTATGATTCCCATCAGCAAGCCACAGTGCATGTTTTCTGGGGGGACAGAGGACGCTGTCTGCAGATGCTTCGTACCTACTTGACATCCAGGCAAAGTATTACAGGAGCCAGATCAGAAAAAAGTTTTAGAACTACTGTAGCCAGAACCTCCCTTAAGAAACTGGAAGCAGCTTCGCCCCATCCTCCCGAAACCAAGCCAGTTGGTGCATTCCTGCCATTCTTCACCCTAAAGCTGCTTCTTTCCATTCACTGGATCAAGAAGACAAAGCAGCTGCTCAGAGAGTCTGAGATTTTTTTAATTGGAAACTCTAAGTTGAAAGGAATGAGATGAGAGGATTTACTTTTATCAGAGTGGGGCAGTAGCCTGGGATCCCTGAGATTACACACCAGCCGGTACTAGGAAATCCTTAAGTATGAGCCACAGGGAGGAGATCTGCACTCACCCAACGGTTGCTTTGGGAGAGCCGTGAACAGCTGAAAATAGGCAACTGCTGGCTGTCTTCCTGTGGCAGAATTTGGCTTTCAGGTTGTGTAAGCCCTTTGGGCTGCTTTGGCGTCATCCTTAAATCAGGGGATTACCAGCTTTAGACTTGATGGTTGCTGGTTATAGTCCCAAATCTGAAACTGAACCATAAAAATCTCTCTTTAGACCTCATAGGTCTTACGAGAATCTCCTTCCCACCTGTAAATGAATACTTTCTTTAGATATTAGCTGGTAAATTCTTTGCCAGTTTTGCTTCCCATAATTTCTCATGGTTTTCTCTGGATCCTTTCTTACCTAGGTACTGTTGTCTCAGTGCCAGCCTGTGCACCTCTAATAAAAAACAAGTAATGTGACTTTACTGCTTGTCATTGAGAAATTATGCACAAGTTCTGCTCCAAGGCTGTTACTTTTTTGAAGCATGGTGGGCTTCAGTTAGCTGTATCACTGTCTCCCTCATCCAGAAGCTGGTATCACTGCTGCAGGGAGGAAAACAATAGAACCTAAAGCATGTTGGCTGAATGCTATTAAAGTATTTTATTTATGATTGATTTCTAGTTTGTAAGTAGCAGGATTGCATCTACTTAATGCCAGTTGCCTTTAAAATGGAAATGTTCAGAAGATATTTGGTACTTTTGTTCCTAGCAAGTTATGCAAGATTGAAATGGAGGGAATACACAGTAAAAAATACTGTGTGAACTTAAAGTGCATTGACAACCTGTGAAAACAACCAGAGGACTTTGCTTTTGTGCCTGGCACATCTGTATCAAGGGACTGAAAACTGAAGCACTTTGCATAACCTGATTTTTTCTTTTTTCACATGCATCTCAAGAAACACAGGAGGTATCAAATACCTTGAAGAACCTGCAAAGCCTCATGCATATGAACGCAGGCCGTGTCCTTTCAAACAACAGTGTTGAGAAGGGAGCAGTTGTAATTCCTCATCCATGGTTTTTTTTTTTTTGTTTTTTTTTTTAATTGATTTTATAAAGACCAGCTGCAGGTTGAAAGCTGAAACTTTGGACTCAGCCAAGCACCAGTATGTAACAATTAAAAAAAGCCGGCAACCCAACCAAAAAAGCTCAATCCTATAAACAAGGTCTCTGTCTGGATTTCTCTCATTTCCAGCTAGCGCCCGAAGTGTGATCTAGTCATGCTCCTAACAGCAGATACACATAGGTACCACCCACCTCCAAAGAATGCATCCATGGCTGCATTCTACCTCTCTTATCTCCAAATCAAACTCCTAGAGAGGGAACTGAAGCAGCTGCTTCTGCTGGCCTGAAAACATCCAAGTGCCTAGCTGGGCTTTGGGAGAAAAGGGGAGTTATCCCTGACTCCTCCAGACTGTACAATCTGATCAGGAACCCCCCAAAACAGCTATTTTCTTGCCCACAGATCCCTCTTCTGCCCTTCAGGGCCAAGCCCAGGAGCCGCATTGTCACAGCGTACATCGCTGTCCCTTCTGCGCCTGGCAAATGCAGGCACGACAAAGAAAAAATAGAGCCATTTGGTACCGAGGGCTCAGCCGATGCAGCTCGTTTGTTTTATTTTGTTATTTTTGTGCTACAGACCCATGGACTGTATCACGTAGATAGAACCGGTGTGTAGCAGTTTGTCAGCACGCAGAAAATCCTAGTGCATGAAGCATCGCACTGGGAAAATCCTGTTGTGTTTGTCACGGCAGAAACTAGCTTATGCTTTCATGTGGGTATATGGGCTACACAGAAAGTCAGTCTATTTCCCATATTTTAAGGTAGGGTGGTTTTAGTGCTCTAAGACCCATATGCCCTGCCTCCAGGCTCTTCCAGTGTAGGCATACTTGACCGATACTCACATTAAAGTCTGGGTTTTTGGAGCCCAAAAGACTGAGGAGGAACCACGCCAGGCACTGGCTTGTGCTTTCACCCAGAGAAGACCACAAAAATTGGCTACTTAAGAAAAACAAAGTAAACTGGAGATAAGCCGACCAAGTTCTGTAGGTAGAAAGTAGCACCTTTGATTGGAGCAGAGGGTGGGAAGGGAGAGAACCAGGGGACACCCCGACAGCGGGACGGAGAGGGCAAGTTTGTGCAGCCATTTCCCAGGGTTTGGACCTCTCTGATGGTCTCTTCCTGCAAAAGGACGGGAGGGCAGGGCTCGGCACAGGCTCCCGGCGAAGGAGCTGCTCTCGGCCAGCCCCCTCCTGCATCCCCGCCGGGCGACCCCGCCGGCCGGCGGCGCGGGGTTGTGGGCGGCGCGGGGGGGCGGCGGGGCCGGGAAGGAGGGAGCAGGGACTGCATGTGCATCCTCGCAGGCGCCCCTGCCTTTCTCCCTGCTGCCTTCCCTCCCCCTCCGTGTGTGTGTGTGTCTCCTGCTCCCTCTCCAGCCTAGCCTGACGCAGGCGGATCGAAATCGCCCCTAACAACCCGGCTGCGGAGCGCGGTGCCGGCGGCGGGGGTCCGGCTGCGGCGGGGCCCCGGCGGGTAGCGGGGCCGCGCCGGGCCGGGCCGGGCCGGAGGGGGCGGCGGAGGTGAAGTTGGCCCAAGTGCAGGGAGGCGGCGGGCGGCCCAGAGGGGAAAGTTGCCGGGAGAGGCGAGGGGCGAGCGAGGCGGCAGGACCATGGGCACTTTGCGGGATTTACAGTACGCGCTGCAGGAAAAGATAGAGGAGCTGCGGCAGCGGGATGCGCTCATCGACGAGCTGGAGCTGGAGTTAGACCAGAAGGACGAACTGATCCAGAAGCTGCAGAACGAGCTGGACAAGTACCGCTCCGTGATCCGGCCCGCCACCCAACAGGCGCAGCAGCAGAGCGCCGGCACCTTGCAGGGGGAACAGAGGACGAAGCGGCAGGCGATCTCGGCCGAGCCCACCGCCTTTGACATTCAGGATCTCAGCCACGTCACCCTCCCTTTCTACCCCAAGAGCCCACAGTAAGCAGGGGGGTTACCCCGGGTATCCATCATCCGCGGGGAGCGGAGCCCTCCGTCCTTCTCCTCGCCACCCGCCGCGCTCAACTCCCCTCACTCCCATCTCCCCTCGCTGCCCGCGGAGCAGCCGGCGGATACCCCCCTCCCCACTGCCGCCGCCCGCCGGGAAGAGACGGGGGATGGGGGAGGGAGGTAGGGGGAGGTGCAGAGCCCCGAAGCGCAGCCGCCCTGGATGCCGTTTTCCCCCGCACCCTTCGGGGTGGGAAAGTTGAGGGCTCTGGGCTTGGGGTAGCGTGCGACAGAAGCGAACCCTAAGGTGCGGGGAGAACCGCGCTCTTGTCGGACTGGGCCACCCTCCCCATCCCTCCGGGGGAGGCACGGCGGCGAGCTTGGGCAGGGGCAGTCGGTGGTCGGGGTAGTTTCTGCTGCTGTCTTTCGAAGAGCATCGAGGTCTCGGAAGCTTTACCGCTGCGGGAGAAGGGGGAGAAACCCGGAGGTCTCTCCCCTCCGGAAAGGAGCGGCGTCCTCCAGGCAGCGAGTCACAGCGGGGCGGGCCGGGAAACTTGGAACCCGGCGGCGTGCGCTGCCCGGGTCTCCAGTAGCCTTCCCACCGTCCTGTCTAGCGTCCCTTGTCCCGTGGGTGCCGGTGTTTTGCGGGGGAGGAAAGACAGGCAAGTGATAAGGGCTCGTTGCAGCGTCCTGGTCCGGTGGAGCGTGTGCCGGCGGGGGAGTGGAGAGAGGCGGCGGGAAGGGAAAGTTACGGGCAACCTCAGCTCACAGCACGCCTGGGAGATGCTCTGCCCTGGTTTCACGCTTGCTGCAGATTAGGCAAATTATAGCGATTTAATAGAGAAAACGGAGACCTCGCAGGAGAGGGATCACCCACTTCTCCCCCCGCGTATCCTTTCCTGGCCAATAAATCGCAATGTATTTGGTTCAGCGCTCCTTAAGGGGAGGAAAAAAAAAAAAAAAAAAAAAAAAAGAGAGAGAGATTATCTGCCGCTAAAGAGCCGGGCTTCATGTGAAAGCGCAGTGGAGGGCGGCCCAGCGCTCACTTCCCCTGCCTGCTGCTGCCCTGGCGTGCCCTGCCCCCGGCTGGCGGCAATCGGGTCCCGGCCTCCCAATCGCCGCTGCCAGTCGGTGGGCAAATCCACCTCCCCTTTGCTGCTGACATCTTCCTGGCTGAATTAAAAGGGAGCGGTGGGGTAGAGGAGGATGGCTGGAGCCATCCTAGTAGTTGGGGCTCTTGTTTTGGGTGGGCTTTGGGATGCAAGTCACCCCCAGCCACTTGTTAAGGCACATGGCAGACGGGGCACTCGATCTTTCGATTCTGCGTCGCTTCAGTGAGGCCCCTCTGGAGCCCCGTGGGGAACTTCACCAGCCCCACATGGGTCCGGGTGTGCTCACGCGCTGAGGCGATGGTGGGGCGGGTGGCGCAGGTGCTGCAGACGCGGTGGGACAGCAAGCGAGGGGGAATGCCCAGGAGCTGCCCACTGCTCTGACTAAGGATGTCAGAGCAGGAGCTGTCTGCTCCCCTGGTTGGTTACGGGCTGAGGTCGAGCGGTACCGCTGGCCCTGCTCAGCCCGCGCAGCTTCGGCTCTTCTCGCCGCCATGGCGGGGCACCGCCGTCTCCTGGCAACCGCTGCGCCGGGGCCGCTCGCCCAGGGAGGGCGGCAGCCGTGGGACGGCCCTGCCGCCGCCTCTGGACCCTCGGCCGGGCTGGGCCACCGTGTAGTCGTGCGGCGGCCGCCCATTCCCGCCGCCGTTTATCCACAGATGTTTTGCCCTTTTAAGGCGAACAGCGCAGCTCCGAATTCAACAGGGCAGTGGGGAGAAAGTGGTGGTTAAAAACCCATCCCCTACCAAATCCCAGAGCAAACAAAAACGACCGCAAGAAGTGGAGGCCAGGCTCTGTCAGGCCTTGCGGGGCACGGCTCACCTGCGTACGGGCAGTGGGCTGAGGTGCAGCAGGAGAGCAGGTGTGTGAAAGCCATGGTGTGTCTTTTAAACGTCTGAGGTTGGATAGGGCGGTACAAAAGCATCATTTCCTCGGTTGAGGTGTAGCACAGAGTATTGCAACCAAAAATACTGTTTTTTCTGTCAGGGACACACGCGTGTTTGCCCCTTGGTGTCCTCAAAAGTGTGTGACTTGAGCTCCCCAGAGCTCAGGGAAGCACTTCAGGTTTCAGCAGAACAAGCCTGAAGCCCCTGATGTGTATGGTGAAACATGAGGGAAGCCTGGCAAAACCTTGAAGTAAGTTTTCTAGCTTGAACTTTAATTGCTGATTGCATAAATGCCTTGCTGTAGTTTCATGTGGGGTGTAGCACACAGCACCCGCCTGAGGGAGTATTTCATATTGATCATGGTTAATACTCCAATACTCTTTACCGTATTTAAGTCATCTTGCAGGGTCAGATCTTGATCAGTGAGGTGGAAAAGGTATTTGTAATGGCTTCAGGAGTGCAAGTTGCTTTGGGAAGCATTCACTGTTCTGCTTTAGCCATCATGTTATGGTGACTAGAAGCCCAGACGCTCAAGGGTCATCTCAGGTGCTTGCCTAAATCTGTAACTGCGCTGATAAGCAGTTGTAATTCGAGCATCTCAGTGGAAAGGAAGATTAGGCTACATAAATAAAGGAAAATATGAGCCGTGTATTTTGCTTACCTCTAGTTCTCATGTTTAAAACATAATCCACATGACCTGCTCTGTTTGTCGTGGATGTACCTGGGAGACTGAGTGAGGAAGCACAAGTGGTCTAGTTCATTTGGGATCATTAATACACAAATTTTGATTTTTCTTATACTTTCCTACGTGTGGCTGCAAACATTGCTTACACAGTGCTTGTGAGTGGTTGAGGGAAGGTCCTTGTCTTGAGTAAATGAATGTGACACAATCTTGATGCCATTTTGATGTTCAAGATAATAATTTGTGGGAAGGACCTGGAAACAAACAGAAACTACCAAAATATGCAAAGAAGTGTTGACTTTTTTGCTGTGTTCAAGCCTCAGTGACTCTTGAGGTTATGGCATCCAACATTTCCACCATTATAACCAGAACCAAGAGGTTGCACAGGAAATCTTTAGTTGTTTGATATCCTGTGTTTTTTTTGCAGTTAGGTGGTGCTTGCTCTGTCCTCCTGATCTGGTGGTCCACCTAAAGTGGCTGGATATTTGTGGGATCAGTAGCAGTAGGAAGTTTATTAGACATGAGGAGCAGTGATCATGATGGTCATTGTACACTTGTGGTGCCTGTGGGTCTGGCTCTGCAGGGAAGTGTCTATGGAGGCTGCAGTGATACCAGGTAGCAGATTCTGGGTTATAAAATGGTTAAACTCTGAATGGCTTTCAAACATGAAAATAAATTTAATTGCCTCATGTAGAAAAATGCCATTAAATGTGCTGCAAGATCTTACCTTGCAAACAGCCCCCACCTTTCAAGATGCATATAGTTTTAAAAATACCTGTTTCAGTGCGTTAAAGACTTTTAGTTACTGTTGCAGGGTTGGGCTTATTTTGCCTCTCTCCTTTTTTTTTTTTTTTTTTTTTTTTAAATGTGAAATGGACTTTGTGGGTTCACATGAGGAATTTATAGCTAAAATCCATGGAGGGACACATCCTGCCATTTTCCTCCAAGTCACAAGACCAGTGAGAGAAGTCAGACTTTATCACTCTTCCTATTCACGTAACTAGAAGCCAGTTGCCCAAAAAGAAGTGACTTTTTCTTTCTCCCCTCAAAGAAAATAACTTGCAAGAAGTAACTGGAATAAGTGAGCACAAGCTGAAGAAAGCTGGGTAGTTTTCCATGGCAGAAAAATGCAGTGACAAATCCTTATCTCCTCTTCATCTTCTAAAATTGCTGCTCTGTTTGTTTTTCCACACCTTTGACCTCTCGCAGGGCCTGTCAGCATGAAAAGAATACTCTGAGACCAGATTCGTACCAACTGTTGTTCCACTTAAGATTTTACAGAGCTGCAAACCAAAGAATAGCCTTTTTAACTAGGAAGCTGTAGCTCTTGTCGCTTTGCTTTCGTTGTTTTGTACTTGCCATGGGAAAATACCCAGGACTTTAATTTTAAAAGGCTGTTTCATTTGGTGATTGGCAACAGCTGTATGCTTTTTCTGAAGACTATGTAATCAGCATAATCTGTTTTCCAGAAGGGAAAAGAAAAAAATGTAGAAGCAGAATGTAAAACAAAGTGAGAGCTTGTGAGCCTCAGGAAATGTATAGGGCCTGATCTTCTCTTGTCAGAGGCTGTGTATGCTTTGTCATTAACTGAGATAAGGGCAAAATGCTGTGTCATTTATAGAAAATGTTGAGTGAGATGGAGAATGACTTGTTTTTGTGAGTTAACAGACTTAGGATGAGTTGAATGTAAAGCTGGGGAATCTGCCAAAATCCCAGAGATTTGGTTTCAGGGGGAGGAACTGCCTATAAGTTGTATTTAGGAGTTCTGTTTAAAAAGAATTAAAAAACCCCAATAAACACTTGGTTGCATAGCCTTAGGGAAAGTACAACATACATACAAGAGATTTAACAAAATCCTTTCAATGGCCAAATTGGTTCTTTGAAGGAGAATGTGCATGTCTTCTGTGGACTAAGGGCATATTTTTAAGTAATTGTAATGGTAATAAAATCCCCAGAAATATTTGTAAAGCGTTTCATATTTAGAGTGTCTACATGAAATTATCTGCTGGTATTTATAAGTGGTATGTATGCTGTAGTACCCAGGAGCCATTCATTAATTAAAACTCTCAAACTATAGTTCTAAAAAACCCCTAAACAACCAAAAACCCAACCTCTTTCTTAAACTCCATGCTTTCCTCTTTCTGAAATACTTTGGAGGATGCTTGCAACATAATTTAACCACTAGAAACGGTTGAGGTGATTGAGGGACCTGTGGTCAGGAACTGAGACACGTGCCAGCAGTGATTGCTTCCTGCAGTGCAGGACAGAAGCTGTGAAATCAGATGAGGGATGGTGGCCTCTTTAATCCTGTTACTTTCTGGTTTTGGTGTTGTGCTGCAGAAAACATAGTATCAAAAGCAGTCAGCAGCAATGGATGTAGTTGTGCAACCTTGATTTTTTTTTTTCAGAATCAAGATGTAATTTGGTATGACATGTCCAGTGACCAATTAAAATGTATTTATCATTTGTTTGAGAGTAATTAACTGCTGTGGTTGCTTTTATGTGCTATGAGATAAAGTGTTGATCCATCTGAATGTAGATTAACATTGTTCTGAAAAAGAATTTGTGTGCCCGGAAAAATCTGCTAATGCTTCATTAAATGCTGACATCTATTAATGTCAGTGTTTTTTTTTTTTCCAGTATGCAGGATCTAGGGGGTTAGGACTTTTAGGTTAGGACTTTACTGCTATGTGTTGAGTGGTGATGAGACATGCCTACCAATATGAGATGTGGCCAAGAGCATTGCCTTGGGGAATAATCTCCCTTAGGCCCTTGCTGAATAGCTTTCCACTCATCTTGGAGGCTGTCAGGGAGACAGATTGACTTTTCTCCTGCCTTTCTAGCAGTGTGGTGCCATAAAATCCTGTTGTGGTTTTTGTGTTTGGCTTCAGATGCCTGATTTGCATGGACAAGCTCTTGAGTACGGTAAAGAACTGCCTGCTCCTGTAGCAAGTGCTGTTGAATCTAGGTATGTGGGACTTGCTGCTTAGCTATCAGCCCAGTTCTGAACTTATCTCGAAGGCTGGGCAAGGCAGCTTGGCAGAGTTGCCTTGTGAGCCATCTCCTCTCTTGAATCCCCAAATACCCAATTTGCTCTGCTTCTGTTCGCACAGCAGGGCTGAGAGCAAAGCCTTCTCACACTGCACAGGGATGAGGTTTTACTGTGAAGAATGATACGCTTCCTGACAGAAGTTTTAACATGCAGCATGCCAAGCATAGTGGTGAATGCAAGTCAGTCAAATGTTATTTAACACTGTTTTGACAGGTCTGGCTTGGCAGTGGAGGTGGTGCAGGATGGGGCTTTCCTTCATGCAAGAGGCACACGTGTGACTCACACCTTGGAGTCAGTGCTGCTTAATGCCTTGTGAAGTTGCAAGCGTGAGGCTGCTGATAGTTTTTGTATAATTCGGCCTTCAGAGGCTTCTGTTACTAGCGTTGGTAAGGAATAACTATATAGTATTCAGTTATTATGCAGAAGACTTTTCTCTACTGGCAAGTAGTGTTTTGGGTCATTTGTGAAGTACGCTTGTTTAATCAGGTGATGTTTATGCTGAATGTAACTCAAAGGACCAGAGGCATTTTATTCAAAAGAAGGTAAAAAAACAATTCAGTGGACAAAGCTGTTAAAGCCACATATTTGTTTTATCATTTTCTGTCTGATTCTTGCTTTGATGAGTGTCAGCAAGATTAAACTTTGTTGCAATTTCAGTCATTTTTAGTTCTGCTCAGTAGCAATAAACAACACATACTTCTGAATTTTTGATGCTTTTTGATATTTGTTCTAGCAGAATAACATACACTATGTTTTAAAGCAGACTAGTTCTGTTCAGAAACAATATTGAAATCTTTATGATGGCTATATGCAAAACAAAACTATTCAGCAAGTACAGTAGTTTTAAATGAGCTAGTACCACATAAATGAAAGCTGTCATTAACATAGAAACTTTTTTTTTTTATTGTGATACATCTCCATAAATTAATTTTCTACATAGTTAACCTTTTTCCCTCTTATTTGTATTATTGAGTGAATGCTGTAGGTAGATAAAGTACATCAGCAGAAAATAAGGTCCCAGACATGGACACAGATGCCTTCACTCCAGACTTTCTGTGAAAGTAGTTCTGAGCTGTAGCATCCTGTGTTCCTACAGTGTGTGTCTTACTTGTCTGGAATGAATAACCCTCCCTCGCACCAGATCAGAGTGCTCATACTGAGCAAAAATGTACGTAGTAACACAAACTTTAGGCTAGCCAGTTGCTTGCAGCATGCAGACTCACTGGGAAGGCAAGCGAACTCCATGACTTTACTAAACATTGTCTTACTGAACACCAGGTGCAAAACATGAGTCAAGGGGAAAAAATTACCCCTTCAGAGTGTTAAAAAGAACACACTGTCTTGATATGTACCTCTTTATCTGGTTATCCTGCTTGACATAGATATTGTGGGATGCTAAGATTTCAGAAGTCATTGAGTATGAACCTCATCTTGAAGGAAGTGATACTGGAAAGCTGTACTTTTTGAACTGGAGATGGTGGCTTAAATGCCACTTACTGTCATAAATGCCCGTACTGCTGGTATCTCCCCTCTCCCTCTCCCTCTCCCTCTCCCTCTCCCTCTCCCTCTCCCTCTCCCTCTCCCTCTCCCTCTCCCTCTCCCCCTCCCCCTCCCCTATAATGCCAAAATACTTGCATTTATAGTAGGCTAAAGCATAAATACTTGTATAAATGTTTTCCATCTGCTGTTTTGCCATTTCTAGGGGGTACATGCAGGCGGAGAAGTCCCTGACATTCATGGTTTGTGTTTTAGTTTTGAACTGCTGATAGAACAGGGAAAACTTAAAGTATTTGCTATATTGAACTCTAAACCAGCACAAATAATTCCTTTCTTTTTCTCTCAGCATCTACAGAAAGTAGTTTGGTTGCAAGCTGGCACGTTGCTTGGGTACATACTGTATATACTGACACCCTAAACATCTAGAATTTCATTAAGGTCCTTTAGAAACAGTGGTAAAGCACCTACCTGGAAGTGTTTGTGTCATGGAGGTAGCTACAGTGTATTTGTGAAACAGCCAGCACTTGCATTTTGCAATGCTCAGGCAGTCGCTGGTTTCCTTGGAAACTAGTCCCTGAGCATGTATAGCCAAACTTGAACATGGGTGCCTGGTTTCAAAGTAGAAAATGGGCTCCCAGACTTTAAAAAGTAGGATTGGCATATTTGGACTGTACTTCATGCTTGTTTAGGAGCTTGTTAGGAGCAATCTTGAACTAGGATATCACTGAAAAGAATCCCATCATCATACTGCAATGCCTTTGCTCCCTGAAGCTGTGTTTCTTTCTCCAAAATTCCTTTTTTTTTTTTTCCTTAAATTTGGTTTGTGAACATATTTATTGGAGGTGTATCCTGTTAAACACACAAACTGTGTCAGGAAAGCTGTGAACTGGCTCTGCAAAGTGGGCTTGAAGTGGGTAAGAAAACTACCCAGCCAGGCCAGCTTATTTTGTTCACTTATTTAATATTCTGTGATCATGGGTGATCATGAGTGATTTGAACAAATAGTAGAAATCATAATGTAGCTGTCTGGGTTGACCAAAAGTGAAACTGGAGGCTTGTAAATATACGTATACTTTGTGTTAAATGTGATATCCTAGGTTCAAGAGAAATACAAACAATGATAATTGTGTATGTGCATGTATGCATTTATTCACAAGTATGGGAGTGTTGCATTAATGCAAATACCCTATGAGATGGACTTTTATTCAGATAGAAAACAATCACACTTTCATATTGGTGAAGGATATGGATTTTTTTCCCAGTATCAACTGGGAATGGCTTCTGTGGCTTAGTAGCCACAGAGTATCATTCACGTTCAGGAGTAAAGGAGTAAATAACTGATGACATGGATGTGATGAAAATCTAAAGCTACTGCTCCCTGCCCCCAGTGTAAGTGGGTCCCTGGGATCTGTCAGCCTTTGTTACTATTTAAACTGCCTATTTGATGTCAATTGTGTGCAAAGATCCACTGGCTGAGGGGAATTCATTAGTGCTCTTGTAGTCTACAGGCTAAATGAGGAAAATAACTTTCTTGTTGGGTTACATTTCTGATGAATAGAAGAAATCAATTTCAGTATGACTCAGGCAACAGCATGGCCAAAGCAATAGCCAAGCCCTTAACAAAGGGGTAAATAAACCAAATGTGATGCAAATAATGCCATTCAGCTATACATTTATGCTTGTTGGAAACAATAGCTATCTTAGTAGCTATAGAGATGCTTTGAAAATCATGACTCTCAAAAACCTTAGAAGTTCCTTTAGGTAAAATGGGAGATCAGGCATCTGCCTTTCTGAGTTGGAAATACATACGCAATGGTGTTAGCATCCACTCTTTGCCCTGAAATTTCACTATTGCTTAAATTAGTGAAAGTCTTATAAGAGGTTACATGTGAGGTTTAACAGTGGCTAAACTTGGTCACATAGAGGATATATACATCTTTCAGCAACTGCTGTGTTTTGTAGTTTGATACATATATTTAGTGTACAAAACAGATAAATGACTTTGATACATGATAAATTACATGTGTTCTTCAGCAGGGCTGTTCAACATAGCTGTCATAGAGACCGAAGCTGCAATTGTAGCAGCTCACTTCTGTCTTTGGCTAGGCAGCTGGCTCCCCTGCTTTTGAGGATGCAGAGAGAGGTGTGAACGGCAGCAAGGACTCAGGGAAGAGGCTGGAAGAGGCAAATGAGGCGCTAGGGTTTCTTTTCTCTCCCTGCTTTTAAGAAGTGAGGGGGGAAAAACTGAGCATTTAAGCATTGTGGAAGGAGGGGCTGTGGAGGGGAAAGGAAATTATACTTCCTTTCCAGTTTTCTGCAGTTACCTGAAGCTGGATATGAATCTGCAGGGTAAGATTGTACAACCTGAGATTATTGTGATTTGCAGTTTCTGTGGGCTGAATTCCTTCGCATCTGTTCCTTTCACCTCTGCTTCCGGGTTCCCACTGGGGTCCCTGCGTGTCTTCTCTGTCCTGTTTGCAGCATGTGCTCTGGCATTATGCTCCCAGAGGCCTCTGCCTTCATGCCACTGTCCTTCTGCCCACCATGGCAGGGCAGACTGCTCTTCCCAGGAAAGGCCTCACTGTCTTCTTCCTTCTCTCCTGAGCCCTCAGTTACTTCCCTGGGTGTCTTGTTCCTGCTCCTTCATCTTCAGCCCAAGATATTTTTTCTCATCCTATAGATGCTTGATCTTCTCTTCCCTCTCAACCCCAAAGCTCTTCCTTCTGCAAAGCTATCATATCTGATAGCGTCTAGACTTTACATCTCCCTAAATACCTGCCTTGTTTCCTCTATGTATCAGGAGCCAGAAAGCCTCCAGTGGCTGTAGCACAAGATACTGCAGGAGTCTTGATTTTCGTGACAATCCAGTTTTTCTAGTGTGCCAGTTTGTACAAAATGAGTTGATTTCAGGACTGATCAGACATGACTGTGGGCCTGCTGTTATGGGCAAACAGTAATTTCTGCTTCTCATGCTGCCCTATCAGCAAGTAGGCTGAGGGTGCACAAGGAGCTGGGAGGGGACACAGCCAGGACAGCTGACCCCAACTGAGCAAACGGTATTCCATGCATTATGGTGTCATGCTCAACATATAAAGCTGGGGGAAGATGGAGGAAGTGAGGGGACATGTTTGGAGTGATGGTGTTTTTCTTCCCAAGTAATCATTACACATGATGGAGCCCTTCTTCCCTGGACATTGCTGAATGTATACCTGCTGACGGGAAAGAGCGAATGAATGCCTTGTTTTGCTTTGTTTGTGTGTACGTTTGCTTTCCCTATTAAACTGTCTTTCTCTCAGCCCACTAATTTTCTCACTTTTCTAATTCTCTCCCCATCCCACTGAGAGGGGGGAGAGTGTTGAAGTGAGTGAGTGGCTGTATGGGGCTTAGTTGCCAGCTGGGGTTAAACCATGACAGTACTTTTTGGCAACCAATGTGGGGCTTGAAGAGTTCAAAATAACAACAGATTTGATTGGCATGTGCTAGATCAAATTTACAGCTGCTATTGCTGTTTAAGTATTAATTGACAAGTTTTTGTGTTTGCCATGGGGCTCACTTGCCTCACTGTATATTAGTCTAATGCTCATTAGCAGCTGATTTTTGCTTTTGTTGCTTGCTGTACTGCTCTACTGCTTATCACCTTACTGTGTTGTGTCTGGGAACAGCAATAGCCATGCGTCTGGGCTGGCAGATGACCAGGGCATTGCTGCTGGATTTATGCTGCTGTACTGGACAGACTGGAATTCCAGCATGAATTCGAGTTGGAGGGACTATACTGTGGATGAGTCCCTGTGGGAGCAGGACACCCTGAAGCATCTATGGCCATGGATAAGTCCATGCTAGAGCAGTTATATCTTGAAGCATCTGTGGCCATGGTTATGTCTGTGCTGCAGCAGGTATATCCCTGAAGGGATTGTGGGCCAAGAATAAGTCCATGCTGCAGCAGGTATAACTTAAAACATCGGTGGCTGTGCATGAGGTCATGCTGGAGCACCTCACAGCATGTGGCCATGGATAAGCCCAAGACAGAGCAGGTCCACCCCTGGAGGGACTACAGTTGTGGATAAGGCCATGTTGGAGCAGGTTTACTTTCAAAGGGACTGTGGCTGCAGGTAAGGCCATGCCAGAGCAGGTATCTCTGAAGGCATTGTGTCCCATGGAGAAGGCCAAGCTGAAACAAGTACACCTCAAATCATCTGTGGCTATGGATAAGTCTGCTGCAAGAGGTATACCCCTGGAGAGACTGTGCTTCATAGATGAGGTTCTTTTTGGAGCAGGTACACCCCTAAGGAACTGCAGTCTGTGAATAAGTCAAAGCCAGAGCAAGAGCAAGGGAAGTTCACTGCAACGCTAAACCCTGTGGCTTGGTTCAAAGGGATGAGGAATGGAGATTATAATGGAAATACCTTTAAATTCTTGTAACCTGGGATTTGAGTTGCATGTTATGCTATTTACTATAGCAGGAACCCCTTGTTGCTAGCCAGGCTAGGAACAAGGGGAGTTCATAGCAGTGATAAACTCTTTAGTGGTAATGCTTTTGAGTTATATTGACAAAACTTCATGATGCATCCCATGCAATGGCTGTTATCCTGCAGTGACTCGGTGTCTTTTTGTGCTGCTTGATGAAGAGCTGCTCCAGCTCCATGAGGTTGTATTTTAGTATTTACTATTACTTGTCCTGAGTGCAGTCCTGCTGATGGACCAAGTGACAGAAACATCTCGATGGTGCAGAGTGTATGGACAGAAAAGTGGTCTAAATCTGTTAGAAATATGTGTGTATTTACCTTCATGCATAACTTGTGTCTGAGTGCTCAAATGGTGCTATTTATCTAAACTTGTTAGATATTTAAAAACTAGCTGTAGAGTGTATATGTATAAAAATATACTTTTTTCCCCTTATTTGCATATTTAAATCCTGTTAACACAGCATTGCACAAATAAGAGAGCACATCTCCCACTCATCAGACACTTGATTGCTTTCTGTTTTCCCAGTAGAAGCCTAGCTCTGAGGGTCACACAAGAGAAGTGAAGCATGGAGAGGCAATGGCTTTTCTCTATTAGCAGTATACCAAAACACAGATGTATCAGATACCCTGATAATGAGTATGTTGGGAGAGCTTAAGTAAGGCAGATACCCTGGGTTTACTTGGCATTACTTTGGTTCAGGCTGCTGAAAGGGAGGTGCAGCCTCTGACTTGCTGTTTGAAGTTAGGTTTGTGGCTGCGGGAAGGTAATTGAAGTTTCACAACTGTTCTGCTTGGAGAAGGGACACAGGTGGGTGCAACTATCTTATTTTGCTGCTTCTTAACTGACTCTGACAGGGTATCTCAGAGCCACAGCTTGCTTTGGCAGGAAAAGCTCACATGGCCCTTTTTTTTGGCAGTGGTGCAGTTATCTGTTTTGGGTGGGTATTGTATTGTGGCCTAGCAGTCTTTCATTAGAGGAGTCCTAAGGGAATGCTAACTGTCTTTTTTCCCTCCATTCATTTGCAAGATTTATTAATGTGCCTGCAGGAGAGCACACACCATCAAGGAGTGTTTTCTGCAGGCATGGCAAGCATGAATACCAGAGTACATTAGCTAGTAATTGCAAACACAGGTATGTTATGTGTGCAGCTGCTGTTTGTTAGGGCTTAGGCACTGGAGAAGATGTCCTTTGGCTCTGTATGATGGCAGACCTGACCTCTGCTCCTGTTGTGCAGAAAGCAGCTGTTCTACCGTCTGGTTTGCAAGTGTTGTTATTTTCTCATTGACCATCATGGCAGGTAGTTCAAGAGCATGTATTGTCCATGACTGGGAAAAAATTATCACTTCACTTTTAAATTCACAGCATTTTTTTTTTTCCCCTTTGGACCTTGTAGAAGGATAACTGTTACTAATGCTTACGTAGGCAAAGCAAGTCTAAAAGGGACATCGTCAAGGAAATCTCAGCTTTTTGATCTTACGCTATTACTTCTGCATGGACACAACAGGTTTTTATTTTATTTTTTTATTTGAAAGCCTGAAGGAGCTCAAATAGGAAACCAGTAGCCTTACTTAGCACGTATAAACCCAGGGTAAGGCATTATCCCAGTATTTGCAGGTACAGATGGAAAAGCTTCCATAGAGAGTGGGGCTGCTCTATCAGCATAGTGAGGGCAAACACATGGGAGACTTGAGTGAAATTAGGCAGAACCAGGGACATGAGTTTGTGTCACTACATTTCACCCCTGGAGCACAGTGGTTCTTTTCTCTCTTCTTGTTTCAACTGGAAATTCTAGTTATGAGCTATAGAGGACATTCAGTCGCAGGTTTAATCAAAATGAACCTGTTCCCAATTTTTTTTTTTTTGCAAATTTTTCCACCACAAGAGATTCTTGGTACAGTCTGTGATGGGCAAATGTTATAGGTTGGAATCATGTTATTTAATTAAGCTCACTGGATTTAGTGGCCACAAAAATTTTGGCTGCAAGGCTAGTACTGAAGGAGGCTACTGTTTAAATAGAGCCAAACAATCTTCCAGAGCATTGGGGCAGAGCTGTTAAATCAATGCAAAATTTATGATAATGTAGCAAACAAAATGTAAGGCTTCATGAACCTGTACCCTGTTTGCATGGTATAGGATCTGACTGTGTAAGTTAGGATAACCTGACTTAATGTACTGAATTAAATCAGATATCTTAAGGATGGTCAAGACAACTGTGTAAAATGTGGATCCTTGTATAATGTACCAAGAAAGTATGATCTTTTCAGGTATTTTAAGTTTTAATATATGCTGGAGGAGCCTTATGAGTCTTAGATGCTAGTTCTTGAATAGTACTTGAAGCTCAAAAAATTTACATATTGTGCTTGCATAGTTGGAAGCCTTCAGCTTCATTACCTATTCTGATTCTGTTGGTCAGCCCTTGAAATATTTTTTTACTTTGTTCATACTGAAGAAATGATACATCATGGGGAGATAATATTCTGTTCTTCTTCCAAGCTTCTTAATGGAATTTTCATCAGTTCAGTTGAAGAGTGCAATACCCAAAAAAGCTAACTTGATGTCAGTTTGTTTGCTCTGTAGCTTCTTCAGAGCTGCCTCGGCATTCCATTTGACTTTGCAGTACAAAATGTGAAAGGGGTTATCACACCCTAAATTGCAAGTATTTGCAGCCTGATCAAATCCTACAGGTCACCAAGAGTCAAAGAAGGCAGAACAGAATGATGCAAGGTCCTGAGCATGGAGCCTGGTCATCACCCATTGATGCTTCAGATCTATCCCATGAAGACAAGCAGTGCTACACCTGTCTCACACTGCTGTTTTATTCCTTCCATGAACATGAAGCAAAACATGATCTGCTTGTTTTAAACCTTTCTTGTGCTCTGCACATTTTCAGAAGACCTAGAAATCTCTCTTTATCTATTTGTGTTGGTAATCCTGAGATTGCTCAAACGCAGCTGTTCAGCGCCTTGATACCATTTTCTCTGGGTTACTTTGTAGACTCAAGTGCACTTTCTTGCAGTACATACACTGAGCATAAAAGTCAGGTACCTCAGCAAATTACCATGAAAGCATTGGAGAAAAAAAGAATATGATTTTGTGGGGTGTTTTTTTTGTTTTGTTTTGTTTTTTTGAGTGAGCTGCTATCCTTTTGTGGCCCATGGCCTGTTCTCTTTAAAAAGTATTTATTGTGCAGGAAGGGGTTCTGAGAAGTCAAATCAGTTGTCCAGTTGTGCTCTTATCTAAAAAGGTAAAACAGATGCTGCTCTGACAGAGATCTGTCTGTATGATAAAATTTCAGCAGGCAAGGTTTAAGTGATTATACAAAAAAAAAAAAATCATTCTAGCCCTAAACCTAATGCACAGTAATTTTCATCACAAAGTTTTCTTTCACATGCTATAAGTGTCCAGGTATGCAATCTTATTTAAAAAAAAAAAGGGGGTGGGAGGCAAAAATACTCTGGAAGTTTATAATGATTTTAAAACAAGAATCCGAAAGTGCTGAAACTTTTTTTATGTTTAATATCTGAAAAGGCTTTCCTTAAAAGCAGCCTCCTTCTGAATGCAATTTGCTGAAACCTGTCTTTTACCAGCAGCTGTGTCATGTTGAATAAAATAACTAATCAACCTGTGGCTGATTAAGATCCTGCTGATGTGTTCTCCTTGATTGGTAAAGGCTTGGTTCACAGCCAGGAATAGCTAAACAGAGGGGTTTTTTTTTGTGTAAGGCTAAGGTTAGGAGCTTATACTTACTACTGGTGCTTCAGTGGAAATCTTTTTATATGCAAGACTCAGGTAAGTCATGGCTATGGTCGTTTAACAGCAGAGTTTAGTTCTGGGGAACAAAAGCAAATTCTCAATCAGAGAACGTAATAAAATGGTGATGCTACAGCTGGTTTCTTACAGCCTCTAAATATAGACAAAATAGCATGTAGTAGAGAAAAAATGTTTGCTGAGTTAACTGGTCTATATTTAGATGCCAAACAAAGATTTCTGCTTTTGACCCTCCCCCTCACACCCTCCAAACTGCTTTTTATACTGTCTGTAAATGTCTCGTCTGTTTGTGGGTTCTGTTCTTTGCAAAAAGAGTGATTCTGAGTGGCAGGGAAAGGACATCTGTCACATCTGAAAAAATCAGAAAAAGCAAGCTCTTAGGTACACAGTCCCTGTATTCAGTTTTGTTCGCTCTCCTTGGCCCTTTGTTAGCACTGCATCCATAGGCTGTTTTAAGTATAAAACAGTAATGCTTTCAGAAGCCAAAACCCCCAAACTCTTCTCTGTGACTGAAGTCTTACTGATCTCTATAAAAGGTATGAGCTAAAAAATAAGCATCTTCCTTTATATGGAAAATCACATTTTTATCTTGCAGTAGTTCTCTTCCTGCTATTGCTGTTGGTACTGATTGTATGGTTAGCCCTTTGTTTGTGTATGCATTTTCTTTCTATTTTTTTTTAAGGAAGCAAATAGCATAATCGTCTTGCCAGAACAGATTTAGGAGGGGGAGTCTGCAGATCTGCAACAATCCTCTTCTGCTTTTGATAAGGAGGATTTCATCTGCCCGCATTAAGTGCTTCTTGGAACTTCAAGAATGGCCAGAGTGCAGTATGAAACTTACTCCTTTATTTTTCCTTTTAAAGAGGTATTTGCATTATTCATTTTTTTTTTGCCACCTAATTTACGAAATGTTGGGCAGCTTGGGGCACCTGGTGTACATAAAGCCTGAGAACTGTGGTCAGCATGAGCTTTGGTCTGCCCCCCATCATTCCAGTCTTTGATCTCTCTGGCTTTCAAGGCTGATTAACCAGCATTTATAGTCTTAATTTTTGAATCCCAGAGAATATGTTAACTGTAATTCCTTTGTAAGCATGAGCATTTGGTGATTAGAAGTTAGGTTTCATTCCTAATTAAATAGCAAACTACAAGGCATAGTCTTTAACAAAAAAAAGGATGCTTAAAATTCCAGCGCTGTTGCTTAAGGAGCAATTGATTTTCACAGGTAGAGAAGTTTTCTCCAAGTTTCCACCTAAATAACAAGACTTAATACAGATGTAGGCTAATAACAGATTTATTTAAGGTTTTCTTTTCCTATTAACCTGAGAGTAACTCACACAACAATCTTTACAATTGGGTTTATGTCTGTTATAGTAGTGTGAAGAGCTGACAATTTTGGATAGTTAAAATTCAGGCTAGGAACTTTCTGTACTTTTTTCTTCTTTTTCACCTAGTCTAAAGGCTGTGTGGGCTCTAGCTTGATTCTTGACAGGTATAGCTGCTCATTTGGGTTTTCTGCTACTTAACTTCAGCTGTGTGTACTGGGCATATCTGTCCAAAAAAAATGAAATTAGAGCACCTGCAAGTAGTAATTCTGCCTGGTGCTTCTTTGTTCTTCTTGACCTCTCTTGTCTCTACAGACTTCTCTGAACTGCTTGGGGGAGAAATATGACAACTGTAAAGCAGAAACTAGGGGAGTTATCTTCCTCAGGTGCACTTTTGATTGCACTCATGCTCTTTGATGTTGGCTTGATGGCACAGGACAGCCCTCAGCTCTCAGGCATTCACTGTACCTTAGAGGCTTTGGTAGGAGAATTTCAAAGATGAGATGTCATCAGGAATTCAATTTCCTAACTAGGTTCAGTTGAGAAATTTCTTATGTATTGTGGTTTCAAAGCAAGTCACACATTTTAACTGTAAATGCTGTAATTTGAATTGATTTAGATGGGATTTTTAGGTTTGCATGTTCATTTCCTGTCTTCTTCAGACTCCTGGATGGGCTTTTTGCTGAGCTAGCATCTCCTGAGTTACTATTAGCTGAGTAAGTTAAGTGGTCTTACGCAAGGGCATCACTGCATTTTACTGTGACATAATCATCTGAATGATCATGAAGCCTGCTTATTTTGAAGTTGTTGTGCACTGGCTAACAATTAAAAAATGTCTAGCTGGTTCTAACAAAACTACAAAATACTTGAGCATTGTCAGCTTTGTATGTTGTTGAATGCTTGTCTGACCTCCTCAGTAACTCTTGCGGAAGTGTTGAGCGCAAGCGCATCATTCCAATATAGGAAGATGGTGGAGGCGTGGCTGAAGGCAACAAGTTTGTTCTGAGCTTCCAGGTTAAGCTTGTTAAACTCTGTTTAACTCCTTTCTGACTCCCAACCTCCTTTGCTGTTCTTGGCAGTTTATTTCCTTGCCCACGAGATAATGCAAGGCCTTCTCCTTGCTTGACAGCCTAGCAGGATTTATAGCTGTGCCTTATCCTGCAACTGGTAAAAGGTTATAGTGCTTAAAAAAAATAATAGTTGTTACAATTCAAGTGAAGAACAAACACTTGGATTCCTGTTCTCCTCAGTGTACACAAAATTGCATACATACCTTAACTCAGATTGGAGGGGGAAAGACATTATTCTGAGAATACTTTTTTTCTCTCTCTGAAACGAGCTGTCTAAATAAAACACTTTGTTTTAATAATACAGAGATGTTAGGGCTCCACACACTGCATACAATTTACTTGACCTTTAAAAATAGAACAACACTGTATCTCTATTGCAAAAAAAAAAAAAAGCCTGCCTGAAAGTAGCATGCGTATTTATTAACTATCATACATAGGAATTGTTAGATTTCTATTCCTTGAGCAGAAAGACAAATTGTCCAAGTAGGATTTGGACAGATTAGCACCATATATACCAGTTCTCTTGGACCTCTGCCGAACAGGTGCAGATGCATATACATAAAACCTGCAGATGACAACTGACTGTTGTATTCCTAAATATCTTCCTTTGAATTTGAGCAAGAATACTTATAGGAGTTACATTATGGGAGGAAAGCAATGCTGTGATTTGTTGAGCACCTTGTGAAGCTAATGCCACCAACTGCTGAAATCATATGCTGCAGAGAAACAAAAATATTGATGTTGCTTTTAGCATCTGTTTACGAACATTGCACCTAATATTTTAGACAGCTAAGGGACACCAGGGTTAAATATGAGTAAATAGGTGACAATAGGGGGAAAATTGGCATGAGCAAGAGAAACTATTGGATGCTAGTTTTTAGTGTTTCGTAATGGAGAAACTTGGGAAGTTTTCATTTCTAGAGTGAATCTGTCTCATAAGGACACAGTTAACTTTAAGTGCATTTCCAAAGATCTGTCTGTGCATCATAGCTGGCTAAAAATGTTCTGTTGGGTGAGTAAAGGTACTTCATTTAAGATAGGTGAATCTTTTATGACTCAGTTGGTGACCTGCACAGTGTGTGCATAAGGGTAAATAAACTGAAGTCTGTTGGAAACAGAGAATGTTTCGAACTTGCTGTAAAGGCAGACATGAAAGTGCAGGTCCCTAGAGGAAGTGCATAGAGATTGATTGCTGTTTCTTGCTATTGTTGTGGAGATGTCTTTTAGCTCTGACTGCTGTTGCTGTTTGCTAGTTAAGACAAGATCATAGGCTGCATTTAAATAAAACTAGAAAAATACTGAAAGTTTTGCGAATTGCTCACTGACTTCAAAAGTTTGTATGTTTTTGTTCCATGAATTCACTAAAGGGAGGTGTTTTTTCAGGAGTTTTATTGTCCTTTACTTTCATTGCTTATTGGTTTAACGCATGCTTGAGCTGATCTTTCTAACCATGTTCTGCTTGTGAACATGCAGTATATTAGCATATAGTCAAAGAGCTTGTATCTGCTTTTGACTTTGAAGCAAAGAACTACCTGAGCTTCTTTTAAGTGGACTTAAATGTCAGTCAGGTAACACTCTAATTCCATGGGGATTAAACTGGATCTGAAATTGTTTCAGCTCATTCGGGTAGTTCCTGTCTCCTATACCAAAATAACTGCTCCTTGGCATGCATATCTGCTCAATCTTGTTGAGTCTTTCTGTGTATTGCTTCATGTAAATATTTTGTAAATGCAGCCTGTGGAACGTGGAACAAACTCAAAATGTGGGAGAGTTGTAGCAGTGCTTTTCAGAAAGTGAAAGAAACTGCATTCCTAGCCCTGAAAAATATTTACGACAGAGGAAATGAATTGTTTCCCTAGAGAGCCATGTGTGCTGTATCAAAAGGACCGGTGTTTCTGTCATATAGGGATATGCTGATTTACTCGGCTGCTTTTCGTATGTGGTTGTTTTCACCCCCCTCTCTTGCTCCACCTTTTCCACCAAATCTGATGCAAATCCCTCTGCTACTTCCTTTTCTGTTCTTCCACATTAAACCCTCAGGGTCCTTCTGGCTCCTTATTGCCCATTTCCAAGTTGGCCATGTCTTCCTTCAGTCTTTTGCCTCCTGGCCTGGGGCTCAGCTTTCTGTGCCTCTTATGTTGAAGGTTTTGCTTTCTGGTTTGCTTTGGCTGATGTTTGCTTGCTCAGCTGCCTGGTGGAAGCTGTGAAATAGTTTAGGAGCAGGGACTCATAGGAAAGCAGGAGGGGAGAAACTATTTGTGCAGGTGGTGGAAAGAAAGAGAAAAGGAAATAATATTACTATGCACTAGTAATTTCAAGGAAGGTACTCAGACAGAATAGGAAGATTATCCAGAGTTGTTTTAATGGTAGCAAGTGTTTCCGAGTTTGAAGATGATGTGGGAAGGTTAATGAGATGTGAGGGTGGTGGCAATTTGGAGAGTAAGTGCAGGTTAGTAATGCAAGAAAAAGAAAATAATCATAAAAGTACATTTGGCATGTGAGTAAACTTACTTTTCTGCTCATATGATGCAGATGAAGGTAACTTAATTTTGTGCCCTCTTTCTGCCTTATCTTTTCTGCCACAGTTCTCAGCCTTGAGACTCATTTCTTTTCTCTGATGCCCCTATTTAGAGTCTTTCTAAACAAAAAAAAAAAGGTTTTTTGTTAAGGTTCCTGGGCAACAGACTGGCAGCACTTTTAAATTCTAAATTATGGGGGGAGCAGGTGCATTTATCACTGCATATAGCTACAGCATGTGTTGTAGTAGGTGCTCTTAAATTAGTACATAGCAAAGTTTATCTGTTGTCTCACACAGATGTTGGGAGAAACATAAATGACTGAGTTCTTTTAGCACTCTTGCAGTGATGTTGAGGTAATATACATATATTATATGTATATATTATATGTGTATCTATATATTACATATATCATATCCCTGATACTTATGGCTAAGTGGTATCTTCATTTGTATTTCACCTGACACAACAACTCCTAGATTCAGGGCAACATGCAAAATGGTGGGGTGGTTTTCCAGGTGATGTTCTGTAAGATGGCCATCCCAGAGGCTTAAGGATTAAAAATACAAACTTTCCTAAGGCTTTTGAAACTGTCTTGTATTTTTTTCTCTCAGTGAAATTTGATCAGTCTTGATCTTTTCTCTAATGCATGATTCTTTGCACTTTCAAATCCTTATTGCTGTCTGTGTTCATGGATTTACATACTGGCAAATCAGTATGTGTCTGTTTCTGTTTCCATTGTACTTGAATAATCCCATCCCATGTTCTCCTGTAGTCTTTTCATTTGCCGTGGTTGAAAAGGAATTCCCCTCCATCCCTTGATGCAATAAGGTGCAGGTACATTTTGCGCATCATGTCTCTGAGAATGGAGCCTTGTTTGCTGTCTGCAGAGCCTGTCCTATGATGGTAAATGCGTATGCTTCCCATCACTCACCTCTTAACAGACTGTATCTTGAGTATTCCTGTCTTATTAAAGGAATGGCTTTTTTGGCTTGCCAAAGGAGTTAGAATAGCAATCTGCTTAATGCATGTTGCTTTCTATCCTCAAGAAATAAGCAGTGCTCTTGTTTCTCATGGAAGTGGTCCTCTTTGTAAAAAGGAGAGCTTTCACTTGGGAGTACCTCAACATCTCCCATGCTGGGATTATGGCTTGCTAGGCTGTAACACAAGTAGGTTACAACTGGTCACAGGGGCAGGTTGCCTTTCTGATCTCCAAAAGTTGCTCAGCAGGATCATTTCCCCAATGAGCATGCTGTTGCTCAGCTTTCCTTGGGTAAGATGTGCTTGTGTTGCTGCATCCTTCTTTTACCTTTGTATGTCTATTCTCATTAGCATTCCCTGAAGACAAGTGATGTCGTGAAATGTGAGGTTACTATGTGACTGTGGAAAAATATCCCCCCTTTTACTAGAATTGTGTTTCCCCTTCAATATCTTTTCAGGCTAAGATTCCTGACAGCATTCACCTCCTCTGGTGGACAGCTATTTTGATCAGAGAAGGGTCATTTCCCAAAGTCCTCAAGAGCTCTTCATCTTTTCCTTGCCTTCCATATGAGTTTGGTGCCTTTCTCCTGATGACATATTTGTAACTATTATTATTCAAACCAGTTCTTTTAAGTTCTTCCTGACTTGTATTTATATGTGGCTATATGGGGTGGAATAAGTTTCAGGTATCCCTGGAGTTGGTCTCATAGTTCATGAGAATTGGAGAAATTTCTCTGAATCCCTAGCAAATCTCCTCTTGCCTCCTGTAGATAATTCTTTACTGGGTAGCCTAAGAATTTTATGAACTGTTTGCCCTGAGACTGCAACTCTCCAAGCTTGGGGTCATATTGACTTGTTTGTGAGAAGTCTGCTCCTCTGGAAGCGGTTTCCTTGTGCTGCTCTCGTGCCTGCTTTGGGGCTGTGCATCCTTGCCATGGCTGCTGGATTGCAGTCCCGCTTGGAGCACCCCTCAGTGACAACAGTGCCAAAGCCTGCATCTTTTGCTTCAGACTGTCTGTATCTTTTTTTGGTTACAGCCAAAGGCAGCATCACAAGCCTGGAATTCTTAGTAGACTTCCTAAAACAAGATTAGCAAGAGCATTTCTGAACAAAAAAGCATCTTATATGAGGCAGTTGCTCTCGGGATATTCTTCAAAGCTCAGCAGGATGGTGACAGTCAATGCTCATGCAGTGTAAATAGGAAGTGGAAGATAATTTGAATGTGATGATCTCTCCCCAGTTTGACTTTAAAGGGAAAGAAACTGTCAGTGGTACTGCCCTGCTATGGGCCCCAGCCTCCCTGCTTTTCCACAGATACCTTTATGAGCTTCCTGCTCCATTTAAACGTTATCAAGTTGTATGGTTGTTTAGAGTTCATATTGTCTGCCAAAAGGTGCTTGCACGGCTGTAATCTGGTTTGTTAGCAGACTAGACAGAGCCTGTAGTATGGTGCCCCCACAACTCCACTCAGGATTGCTGTATCCCAAAGTGACCAAGAACATTGGTGGTGCTTGCCTTTAAATCCCTGCAGGCTGCTTCTTGACTCTTGGCAGGGGGGTATGTTATAGATAATGTCCCAAAGAATGGCTGCTAGTGCCAGTCCTTTTACTGACTTATAAAGCAGGAAGAAATATCTCTCCTTGAAATCCCTACGAATATTTATTGAAAGACAGACTCCAAGTGCTTGTCTGCATTCTGCTGTCATATACCTATGGCATTTAAGCCAGGGACTTCTCCAGGCAGCTGAAAAGCAAAAGAGCTGAGGCAACATTCCTAGTGACAATAACATCCATCAGAAGTGTCAGGTGAATCAGAGTAAATGACCTCAAATCTCTGTCACTCATCTCCTCCAATACCTCACGTTTTCTGTGAAAACCAATCCTACACTCACACTGGAAGCAGCTATATATTTACGCTGTTGCGACAGTGTTCACTTCTGATGTTCTTATGCCAAGGAGGAACAAAGTGGTTTTGCAGTGCACATTCATTTCTCCTGGACAACAGTGCATTTGGAAAAGCTTGTGACGTGTTAGTAGCCTCTAATCCAAGAGATGAGAATGAGCTGTCTCTGCTCAGAGGATCTCTAATTGGATTTCTGCATCTATTTAAATTAGGTTATCATCCTCTTGGCAGATTTCCTGCTTATTCCACCGGGGCAAAGTCCATCTCCATAGTGGCTATCAGTAACTTTCTTCTTCAGGGCATCTGAATGCAGTTCTCTGTCCACATGTTCATTTATCAATGTGAAGTCATGCAGACCTCAAAATATGCTAACAGACTTGGAGGAACTGTTTTAGTTGCTATTTAGCTAGACTCCTCATACCTGCCTCCAGTCCGAGTTCATTGCTTGGAAATGTCAAGAGTGGAGGCATCCACAGTTAATTGTAAACCATGGATAGCTGTTGCCTTTAAAGGTGACTGAATCTTGCTAATTGAACTCCTCCTGGAGGAGTTTGGATTGTTTCTGGATCCCTTGATGTTGTGACATATGGGTACGTATGTTTTCTCTGCTGTTTTTGTTAGTGCAAAAAGTCTCCAGCTCAGTCGCGCTGGATGTGAGCACCAAAACTGTGAGATGCACTGGGGTAATAGCCCTCAAAAGATCTATTTTTTTCTTTTCTTTGTGGGTAAGAGTCTCTGACAGACACCCCATTTTCCTTCACCATGACCTTGCTGCATATTTTCACTTATAATTAGCTGCTCAAAGGTCAGGTAATCAAGTAGCTGCTTGATATTGTTTGAAGGTATTGGTAGTGTTTTCTCAAAATGAACCTCATGTGGGAGTTCGTTGGAGGTGGTGGAAATTTCAGAAGTAGGCAAATTGTGTCAGCAAGAACTGACTTTTTTTTTTTAACTGAGCTTGCCAACGTTTTCAGTATCTAAACCTGGGTTTTTTGTAGGATGCAAAATACTAGCCTAGAAAAGGGTGGTAAATTAAGATCTGTGGGGTGAGACACATTAAAATGCAAGAATTAACCAACTCTTGCCTATGGGATTTTTATAATAACAACAATTTTCAGCGTAGGTGAAAAAGAGGTTTTAAAATTATTTTTTCTGAAATTATTTTGCTTTTAAATGTTGAATGCCAAAGTGTGATATAAGGAACAGCAGTGTAAGTGAACTGCATGTTTTACTGATATATTTAGAAATCCTAAGTGGAGCTGTCAGATCAATACGTTCTCTGCAGAGCAACTTGATTTTGCAACTTGAAGTTGTATTTACAAGAAAAACAAAAATGGGGGGTTGTGTATTTTTCTTTTTTGCGGGTTTACATCAGGGCACAGTTACTTTCCCTGTTGCCTGTCACTGTAATCAAAATGACGGTTCAAAAAAATTTTAGTGTGCTCTTTTGGAGAACTTACTTTTCTGGCCAGCTATGGAATAACAGTCTCTTCTGCAGATGCTTAAGGTACTATTCAGAAATTTCCTCTTGCAGCTTGAAGATACGCGGTGGGTTGCATGTTGTGGGAAAGGCAAGCAGTATAAAGAAAATCCACAAGTATATTTAAGGGCCTTCGTGTTATTTAGTCCAAGACTTCAATCCTACTCTTATTCCCAGTTAATAAGACAAGAATAGCTCTCTGGAGTTATATTTAAAATTCTCATTTAAGAAACATTCAAAGCTTCTTTATCCATAGCCAAAACAAACAGCAAATGTAAAGTTATTAACTATTAATGGCATTACAGTCCAAACAAGGTCAGGATTTTACCGAAAGGTCTAGGCTTTTCTGTACTGTTTGCATCCTAGTAATGAGTTGTGAAAGAAAATTTATATGTTTACTTGCAGGCTTTAAAGACACTCTCCAGTATTTCGTGCTCTAGAAAGCGACAGTTCCTATTGCATTGCAGTTGCGCTGTTGTGCAAAAAGTTCGTACTGCCCTATGCAGCAGATGTTTGTTACTGCCTTCAGCGCAAAGCTTCCTAGAGCATTTGGGGAGGACCCTCCAGCTTTCTGCGATTGACTTGGCACGAAAAATTTTTCTAACGACATAACCGCTTTGTGCGCAAAGCCAGCTTGCCTGAGGGCTATGGACTTGGTGGTAGCAGGATCAAATAATCATCTTGGAAAGTTCTCTATTTCTTATGTAGGAGCCTAAGAGATAACTACCGTGTGTGACACAACTTGTTGAGAAGGAATGGGTGCAAGGAAGAGACTTTTGACTGCGGTCTCTTGCTGACAGTAATTTTGATAATCACTGAAGAGTTTTTGGCTGTTATTTTTGGACTTCTGTATGCTTGGCCAAGCCACAGTATTCATAAAGAGATACAGGAATATAAAGTAGATAAAAACATGTAGGATCTGTGGGCCACTTGGTGGATTGAATAATTTTATAGTAAGCAATAACAATATTTTAGTAATGCTTCTATATTTACTGCTTTTAAAAGGTGGGTCCTTTTCTGTATGGAAGGGAGAATCTCTATAGAGGACTTTTAAATCACTATTCAGATTATTCAACTTGTCTTTTCTTGATGTTTCTGTCCTCAGTAATTAAGCTTACATCCTTCTGTCAGAATTTTCTCTAGTTTTGTTGGTTAAAGAAACAGAGGTTCATAATTGGTAACTCCAGTGATTTGGTATTAACTAGACTGGTAACTGAAATGCTGAGATTTGGGAACAGCTTGTGAGTGTGTGTTCTAATCTTACATACTCTTAAGTACGCAAGGGCTTACAAAGATAGTTAAAAACTGTGAATGTGGGCTTTGAGCAAAGAGGGTCCCCAAACCTGCTAGAAACGTACAGCTTTTGCTTTCTGTGTTGCTTGGAATGGACACACAATTATGATATGGAGGTACATCTAAAATATGTATATTTAACCCCCCCCAAAAAAACTGTTTAACAAATTTTGCATTGTATTTGTATCCTGCTGAATGTATTTGCATCCTGCAATGTATTTGTATCCTAGTTTCTGGAATTCTGGAGCAGGCACAATATTTGGCCATGTTTTCTCTTTTTAAAGAAGTCCTCTCCGCCTCCCCCCCTCCCACCCCCCCATTTTGTAGAAGTAAACACTTTTAAACATTTCACAGTGTGTATTTTAAACACAGGGTTGTTGTAAGGATTGTCTGGACTCTGTTTTGTGTGCCATATTCTGGGTCAGAGGCCACAGATTTTTTTTTTTTCCCCATGTTTCTTATCTACTGAAATGAGCTTAATTCCTTGTGAAGGGATATGGATACTCCCAGAAAAGGAGTGCTTGGATGGCAGTTTCTACAAATATGCTTGATAGGTTTAGTTGGTGGATAGATGTAAAGGATATATGTGTGTATTTAACTTCTGTTTTTACAGCAATGAGGAAACAGCACAAAAAAGGTGCTGCTGGTTGTGGTAGCTTTGGGCAAGGTTAATCATTGAGTAAATAAAGAGTTTGCACCTCCCAAGGAGCTGGACTTTTGCTGCTTTAAACTTCATCCCTGACAGCGAGCTCAGTTGCTCTGCTTAGTCAAATTTCTGTAGAAGTTTCCTTCCTAAATACAGAGCTTTAGGTCACTGGTAGCAGTTAGACTCTTGATGGGGGAGGCTGCAGAAAAAATACTCCTTCCCCTGATTATTACTGGCATAAAAGCTCATATTGAAAAGTCTTATTTAAATTTTGGAGAGAGGAACAGGTAAAGGAAAGGTATTGTACTTTTCTTCTATTGACTATTAATACAAAATGTACTTTTTCTTTCCCTTTCTTATCTTCCAGCCTGACTGCATAGTACATTACTTTTTTTTTTTTTTTTTTTTTCCTGGTAGTCCAAAATGGTTTTGGTACATAGCTGTGGTGGTACACTTGTGAACACTGTAAAATTCAGATCTGCTTCCAACTGCTCTCTATCAGTGTTGTCTAAATTGATCTCTTAACTTCTTTTATTCCACTGGATTTGCCTATGTTTTATCAACTCATGCCAGCAGTAGATTACCTGGAGCAGAATACCTGCTGCTCCATTTGAACCTCAGATTCCTGCAAACTCCACTGCAAACTGATGCTATACCAGCACAGAATGTATCAAGAGGGCTTTGCATTTCTTTAAGTGTCCCTGGATGTGTGCAGCAGTAGTCTTTCCATCTGCACATAAATTCTTCCCTTCCTTAAACTTGCATCATTACTGATGTTGAAATAAGACTCTTTGGGATGAAGATTAACTTTTTGTTCTAATATGTATTGTGTGTGCTGGAAGGTACAAATCTAGCATAGAGAACGTGTTTTGTTTTCATCCGTGGGTGAAGAGCCTGAGATGACTGTTCGTTCTGCTCTTTGTAAAATGTTAATTGCTATCAGGGTAACAACAGGATATAATACAGGGTTTGGTATTTTACTATGTACATTGCATACCTCTGTAACATTAACTTAGCTTCTTATCTAGAGCTGTGTAACATCTCAGGTTGTTTTTTTGCATCTGCTGCAAGCCATAATTTTTATCTTCTGATGTCATGTCTGATGAGTAGCCAGCAGATGTTAACAGCAGGTTTTGAAATTCTGCATTTTCTGGCCACTGAAGTAAGGCAAACCTTTAATACAAGCCTTTTCCAGCATAGCTGAAACACAGCT
This sequence comes from Psittacus erithacus, assembly GCA_009867235.2. Taxonomy (NCBI): domain Eukaryota; kingdom Metazoa; phylum Chordata; class Aves; order Psittaciformes; family Psittacidae; genus Psittacus; species Psittacus erithacus. The sequence goes on from WYDI02030187.1 coordinate 37,784, forward strand.
GCTCTGCACAGTCCCTGACTGCTGAGACAGAAAACGTGGCCAAATTTTTTTCCAGGCATTTTTATGTTCCCAAGCTGTCATGCTGGCTTGTTGCAGGGGGTTGGTGGCTGGCTCTGATCTGGCTGGAGGATCGGAGTGACTCCCAGTGCAGGATTAGGAGGTGTGTGAATTAATGCATGTTTATATGCTTCTCTTTTGAGAGGCACTTGCAACCCAAGCGTACAGTTTTTTTTACTTCAGTATATTTTTAAAAAACTTCTTAAGTTGCTTTTCACATAACGTCCGCAAATTAGAATGCAACTGGCTTTTTCCTACTGTTGCCTTATTAATTACTGTGATGGACCTAAACTGATTTGGGATAGGATGTATTGCAGAGGATTGTGCCCTTCATGATTTCTTCTGCTTTTTCCTTCTTTTTCTCAAACTCTTCATCCAGTCTCCATCACATTTGGTCATTAATCTTTCAGAAAAATCGTGATGGCTTAGTGCCACACTCCCACCTGTGGAAAGTAAAGATAACTACTGCTTTCTACTCTGAATGACTGCCTGCATTAGGAGCTGTTCAACTCAGCTGTTAGTAAATATTTATGAAAATGCCTCCTTCTTAAAATGGGGTCATTTGGAAATAGTCGTGTTCCTTTACAAATATTGTAGTTGATTTTGTTTGAAGATTGTTTCTTTTAGAAACTTCAGAAAATAAAAAACAAATATTACTTGAAAATAAGAGGTAATGAAACAGCTGTACCATGTTTAAGCCACTTACTTGCAATGATAAGAGTGTGGTTTTGACCATTTTAAATATATCTTTTAATATTATGAGAGAGATTTGTGTGTTCACATATCTGGGATATACATGTTGTTTTAAAATACTGATGATGATGATTAAGGAATGATATGGTTTAGAAAAGCATTTGTTATGGAATAATTGTGAACTATGAGTTAAATTTTTTTATGCTTTGACTTTCATTTCCTATAAAAATAAATATATAAAAAAAATATATTTACCTAGAATTGACCTGTGAATTATATTGAAAGAAAATTGCATAATAAAATAACGTACAAGTTGCTGAAGGCCTGGTATGTGCAAGTGTACGGAAATGGTAATCTACACTGCATGAATAATTTTTTTGAATTATTAGTGTGGTGAATATTCTTTTGCAGGGACTAACAGAGTAACTCTTACTGTAGCTGTGACAATGTATTTTTAGTATCAACTAATTTTCAAATGTGCCAAAGGTTTTAATTTATTTTTTAAAGATGGATGGAATATTTCATGATGAAAATGTTCATTGCTTACAAACTATAAAGTGTGTTTTAGTCTGATGCAAATTAAATCATAAATACACAGTTAGGTTGCAAGGTGCCTGCTCCTACAGCTAACACTGTTTATGGGCAGCTGGAGGTGCTTTTTTCTCATGCTATGCTCTTTGTATTTGAGGTCTCATTTTAACTAATTATCTTTAACTAATATCTATTTTGGTTACATTCAAGCGTGACTGAGTTATTATCCAGACTGTTCTATGGAGATCCTTAATTTTAAGATGCTTAGATGTGGCAGAGATTAAACTGTTATTGCTATCCCAGACAGCATGTTTTTCTTCTTAAGAAGTGTATCTGGTATTGATGGTAAGGAGTTTGAATGACTTGGTGGGCCTCTGAGCCTTAATTTCTCTGATATTGCCATGTTGAAGGGGAGAGGTTGTGATTCAATTGGTTCAGATGGGCTCTTACATTGTAATATTAAGCTCATAAATTCCCAAAGGTTGTTCATGTTGTGTATGTTTTGCTGCTTCTCCCCAAAATAGACTTTTAGTGGATTTTCCTAGGCCCTGTGCTGCTCCTTCTCTGTTATTTAGACCAAATTTCTGCGATTCTTTTCAAACACTTTGCTGGACTTGATTCTGACAAAAGCAGCATTGTCTTTTTGCTGAGGGCCTCTAAATTAACAGGGGTGGTCTGACTTGAGCATGTTTGAATTAGCTCCAGTCTCTTGTGGGTATTTTTACAAATGCTCCATTTGAAAGGCTGACTTTATCAAGGAGAAAGCCTCATTTTGAGCCTTGGAATGAAATAAATGGCTGAAATTGCAATGTTAGTTGATAGGAGTAATGCGAAAGCTTTTATTATGCTTTCTTCTTCAGCAGGCAGTTTGAGTAATTCTTATAATTAGTGCCTTTGTTATGAGGATTTTTGGGACCTGTGGGGATGGCTAAGACCAAAAGAGCAGCACTGAGTCAAGGTATAGCATAGAAAGTGTAGTCTTGCTCCAGCACAGAAGAAGGGGATAAGGAAATAGGGTTATCTGTCATCTGGTGAACCTTACAATTTACTAGGTTCTTGCATCACTGAAAGCAAGATGTAACACAGATGCAGGTTTTTCCGGTGTTTTTTATTTGCATGCACGAGGAATTGGAGTGACAGTATATGAAGTCAAATTAAATTTCTCAAAAGCAAAATGGCTTTGTAGCAGGCCAAGTCCATACCCCCCTGCCGACAGTACTTGAAAAGTCTGGTCTGCTTCCTATCTTGTGCTTTAGCTGGGTCAGTAGTGATGGACTCTGTAAAGTAACACGTTTTGCTGAAAAAAATTGAAAACTATGAAAACCATAAAAAATATCTTAAATATTAATGAATCGAATCTGTGCTGTACTTAACCCTGATGTGTACTTTGAAAGGACTGTAGGAAAGCCATAATATTTGCAAGGCTGTCTGGCTGGTTTTGGACTTCTGAAGTCCCAATTTGGTTCTTTTTCAAGAAGACATGATGCATTAATATATTTATCTTTGAAACCCTTGTTTCATATTCATATTTGAAAAAGATAAAACTCCTGAATTCATAAGCTCTGCAGGTAGCTGTGTCTGTTCACATTAGCAAATAGAAAATAGAAATTAGCCCACAGAAAAGGAGCTGCATAGTGAAAAATGAAGGGCCTAGCACCTGGTGTCCAGTCTATAGGTGTTTTAGGAGCCTTAGTTTTGGTCTAGATCTAGTTTTAACTTCTCAGATGTTCATTTGCACAAGTTGCTTTAGGAAGGTTTTGCAAATGTCATAACATGCTGGTTATGCTGCATTAGCACCTGAGCGTGACTCACAGTGTAGCGAGCACTTTAGCTGTAGAAATTGAAAGAATCTCAGGAAAACTGGCAAAACTGCATGTGGTTTTGTTGCACATCTTCTGTCATGGCACCAGCAGAGCACTTCCTGTGAGAGAGCAGGTTATATTACATACCCATTTGGGTTATCTCTCAGAGAATTTGTGAACTTTGAGTTCTGAAATTTATATCTTCCGAAACAACTCATTCCTTCTTCAGCTTTTCAAAGTGATTACTTAAGAACTCCAGGCTTCCAGGCTAGTTGCATGCCAACCCAAAACTGCACATATAGTTCTCTGTACTCTAATGTAACTTTGCAATTTTCTATTTAGTCATCAAAGAAATCAGTTAATAATGGTATCATTCCTGTAACAGTGGTGCCTCCTGTAGCGAATCTAATGACATTTGGTATTTGATTAATACTCAAAGAATCAGTGCAGTATCGTGCTTTTGTGTGCTACAGTTTGTATAATTTAATAGCAAAATATAATAAACTAAGTCACAAATCCATTAACTTCTTGTTTGTGTTTATTTCCTTTCTGTTTTGTATATGGAAGATATTTCCAGCAGTTATGCTAGTCTTCAGTGGTGTTATAGATGTGAAACCTATAGCTAAAAGAGGATCTTGCAATCACATGAAATCTTTTTATTTCAATACTTGATGTATCTAAAACTTGCTTGTAAAAATAATTACAAGTGAACATTTCTGTATTTGTTTTTTCTCTGCAGATGGACTTTATCAGAATTTTAGGGAAAATACTGTTCCCCCCCATAAGGAAATACTTATTTGGGGCACCATGCAGTTGTGCTAAAGTTCACCTGCTATTAATGAGTTTGGCTGTTGAGTACAGGGATAAATCTTGTCTTTGGGTTTTTTTTTTTTGTTATCCACAGGTCCAAGGAGCTAATAAAGGAAGCAATTCTTGACAATGACTTCATGAAGAATCTGGAACTCTCTCAGATCCAGGAGATTGTGGATTGTATGTATCCTGTGGAGTATGGCAAAGACAGCTGCATCATCAAGGAAGGAGATGTGGGTTCCCTGGTGTATGTCATGGAAGGTACGGTTTAAAAAGCTGATATTTATTTCAGTTTTTTCAACACATAGACAAAAACTGTATTTCATGGGAAAAATAGTTTTAAAGCAAGAGGCTAAAGATATTGTCTAAATATGATTGTTGAAAATTGTGTGGCGTCTTGTGTGAAACATTTCCAACTAGATTTGTGTGCCTCCCTATACAAAGAAAGGGTGAAAGCTGTTTAACCTTGCACTGAGATTATTAGAACAAACATCTGCTTAAATCTGATGACAGTGTGCTGTTACTTCCTTGAATTTACCAGATATTTTAAATTGTTGGTCCAAACTCTATCCCTGAATTCTTGATTCTTGTCTTCTAAAGCAAATGTGTGTCAAAGGCAACTCTTGTATCTTTTGAGCACTTTGGCTTATCCTTGCTCTTCTGGAAGCCCTCTATGTACGCATGACTTGGCTCTTCCCCAGTCTTCTTTTTGTCTCGTAACTTCATATAAGCTCCATAAATACACATAATGCTTTTCAAACAAAATTATGAGGAGTTTGTAGTCTTATGTTCAGACATAATGCAATGAGTGATGATGAAGTAATGGAAATGGAAGAAGATGTTATCAAATGGGTTGGATTATGGTTATGAAAACAGACTCACTAGCTCATTTTGGCTTATCATTCTGTGTCCTCTCAGTTGCTAACACCCTTCACCGCCCCTCAGCTATGCGTTTTATTCTTTATGAAACTCTACCAGAGAAATCCATCTTTGAGTGTTACTAAGAGGTATTTTTTTTTTCTCAAAAGTCAAATAAATGCTGGAAGTGTTTCTTCCATTAATTCCTCTTTCTTTCCTTGCTTGGACTTACAGTTGTGATTAGTATGAATGAAAATTAGTGATGTAGAGCATTTGATCATCAATACTCTTCTACTTGTTTTAATTTATGATTTAGCATTTAGATAAAGCCTCTTACCAGAAGTCTGAGTTATATATTGGTGACATTTCTTTCGACCAATTTGAAATAATAATTTAAGTAAAATGGATTTAAAAAACTCATCATTTTCACTGTTACTCTCTGCGTTCTCGTTTATCGTGGTGAAGCAGTAGTAGTGTCTGCCCCATAGGCACAAGACTGTACCAGTTGTGGTGAGACCTTTATAACTGTGATTCTTGAATATTTGGTTTCTTTATCCTGGATGTTAAAACTCATATGTATGTGACACTTGCTGAGCTTCCTGGGTTTATATGGTCAGTCATTTTTATTTGTATACCTGACCAACCCTACTTGCACTAGTAAACTTGACCCTTTCCTCTCCAGTCTTGTGCGCCCATGCATGTGATGACTAATACCTTTGTATTCTTTGTCATATTATTGTATGTCCTGCATCAGACTTTCTTCCCCTTCTCTCCTTCCCCCACATTTTTTTTTTTTCTTATCAGGAATGAGAGCAGCAGTGGTACAAACAGGTTGGACTCCAGAGATGAAAAGTTGTTTAATACAGTGAAGCTTGAGAAAGCACTGAAGTTATTGAAAATGCAAGAAGAAAATCTTTCATACATTCTATTATTCAGCCTATTATGTGTCAATCTGCGAAGCTGGGCAGGGAGAAGTGAAACACAATACAGGAAAAGAGGAGGATACTGTAAATTGTGATTTAGATGGGGAGAGAACAAAGCTGAGGGAAATGTTTTTGGACTAGAAATTGTAAGGTGCTTTCAGAGGGAAATCAGAATGGGGAAGATGTTCTCTCTGCATCCAGCACCTGGGACAGAGGCATGTGTTGAATTTGAGAAGTGTGTCTCTGTCATGTGCCATACTTCAGCTGGGTTGGATTTTGTTCATCAGTCTCAACAGGAGGGAAATACCCATCAGATTGAGGAGCTCTCAATCTAAACACCCTCTGGCCTGAAATTGTACTGATTTGGGAGGTCACTTCTAATGCTGTTTGCATAGCATTGCTCTTCAATTATACAAAGCTAAGGGAGATGTGTGGTTAATCTCATCCTCTAAATCCAGAAATTGATGATATGCTCATTTGCATCTGAAAGAGGAGGCTGCTCCAGTGCTGGTAGACTTCCCTCCTGGGTGAGCATCTGGACTTTTTACTTTTTGTCTGGCTCTGCATTTCCTGAACCTGAAATCTGAAAAGTTTTATGCAAAGAGGGTATTTTTGTTGTTGTTGTTTGGTTTGTTGGTTTTGTGCTGTTTTTACCAGGAAATACTGGTTTGGGCTGAACTTGGGCTCTTGTTCCTATTTGGGTAGGTAGTGAGAAAACAAAGCCCTAAGTCAGGAGCTGAAACTGAAATTTTGCAACAAGCAGAATCCCAAATGTAGGACTGCTTTGCTCTTAGTAACTTTATTTCTTGTTCTGGCCTAACTCTAGCCATAGTCTGTGTCTTGCTTGCCAGATTTCTGCCTCTAGGAAAATAATGGCTCCCAGTTCACCTGCTTCAGACTTTCAGGGCTACTGCTGGATCTGCCATATACCAGTCTTTAAAACACCTTTTCTCTAGCTTCATCCTTTTTCTACTGTTACTTAGTTTAATCCTTTAGGGTAGCTGGGTCTGATGGATTGTGGCTGTCCCTTCTCTGGCAGTGTTCCAGGCAAGATTGGACAAGGCCTTGGGCAGCATGGTCTAGTGTGAGGTGTCTCTGCCCATGGCAGGGGGGTTGGAACTAGATGATCTTAAGGTCCTTTCCAATCCAAACCATTCCATGATATGATTTGTGGCACAGACAGCCTTAAAAAATGCTTTATTTGTTAAATGCAGATAACCAAGGTCACATTTCTTTGCTTATCGAAATTAAGTAGGTTGATGCCAATGTATTTCTTCCAGAAGGGGAGCCTTAATAGGAGGTACTCACAGTGAGACACAACAACTTGAAGGGCTCCATAAAAGGTACTATTAGATATGTGCCAGGGTGTGAGAGAAGGTGGCATCTCAACTGGAGTTTAATGAAGAGATATCTTATGGCTTCCTATCGTACCTAACCTCAGATAGGGTTCCTTTATCTGTTCCTTAGCAGCAGTGCTGTTATCAGGTATCTGAATGATCACTAAAAAGTAGCACAAACCTAGGTCCTTTGCCTGTGAAAGACTTCTCAGGACAGAGACCTTGATCAAGACGTGGAGGAGCCATTGGATTTGGGGGGTCATAGCAAACTGTTTTTTAAATAGTGTTTTGTACAAGTTGAGTGTTTCTCTTCCCTCCAAAGTTTTCCCTTAAGCCCTATGGGAAAGAAGGTGGTTATAATGGACTCGAGGCAAATGACGTGTCCATTTGTCTTGGGTAGCTCTCATGACTTATAGAAGAAGGAACTGGTATTTCAGCAGGCCCTGAAATAGGGGTAGAGAACACCCCTTAATTTCCCCATAGAATAGTTAGGGTTGGAAAGAACCTTAAGATATCTAGTTCCAATGCTCATTAAATAGTGAGAAAACCCAACAACTTTTGCACATTAACTAAATTTGGTAAAGAGATGCCTTTAATTTCCAGCATCAGAAAATTTCCCCTATAGATGTACTTTGAAGGTTGAAATTAACTTATTTGCGATATAAACAAGTATTCATTAGGGCTGAAATTGCTGGAAGCATTAAACATACATGCTCTGACCATCTACAGCAACAGTATTCCTCCAGACTGATGAGACTAGTAGTGAAAAGGGGGGATGAGTGATGCAGTGGCTTATGCATCTAAACTATTCTATACTGGCACTCTTCTCTGCAGTGAAGCAATTTTGAGAATAAAATAAACTTATCAGAAATATTGCCTTTCTTACATGAAAAGTGTATTGCTCTGTGTGTTTCAACAGATTGTCTTAAAATTGAAATTTCTTTTAGAGCCAGAAAGGGTTCTTGCTAGTTAATTATACTCTGCCTCTAAGATTAGCCCACCACCTCCAGTTTTCTTTAAAGAGAAAACCTAAACATTTTCAAAGTTCTTGTTTTGGAGGTTAGCATTTGTTGACTTTGTTGTTATTCCTTCTTTGGGCGTAATATTACTTAAATTTTCTGAAAGCACTTAAAAATATGAAAACCTGGAAAGGTCTCTTTTATAGAGGTACATCAATATCTGTACTGTGTTGACAGGTTTGAGTTATGTGTGGGTGCTACCTCACATTAATGAGGATAAATGTGATACCCCACATTTGAAACCAAATGTTTCCTCTTGTGCTCCCTCTGTCTGAACCTGTCAACAGCAGTATGTCAAATTTGATGGCTGAATTATGAAAGGAAAATATATCAGCAGAACTGCAGATACATAGGTGACAAGGTACAAGTTTCAAGCACTCATGTGGATAACAGTCATGCTGTTATAAATGGATGTTCTTTTTTTTTTTTTTTAAGCTATATTAATAGGTGTGATCCTTTTATTCTATTGCTGTTCCCATAAAATATGGGAGAAATAATACAATGAGCCTGGGTGAAAACATAGGTTAAAATACTTGGTTTGTCTCTCATGATTTTTGGCAGTGGGTGCTGTAACATCTTCCTTGTCTGTCCTTCTGCAGGTTAATATTGAGGTTGCACCTCTGCTCTATAGCTTGAGTACCCAAGTAAAGAAAAATAGCTGTACCAATACCCTGTGGGCTCCTACTTCCATTGACATGAAAAGAAGCTTTTTAAGAACCCATGTTGAGAAACTGCTCACATTTCTCCACCCCTTGTCTTAGTAGCTTTCCTTTCTTCTTAATTTTTTTACTGTGTTCAGTCATGGAGATTTGCATTTTATTTTAACAGGAGACTTTGTTTGTTGCTTCATTCTTTGTAGCTTCTTCAAAGCAATGAAGCATGACTTTTCATGGGAATATGTTGTTTTGGGTGGTTTTTTTTTTTGTCAGAGATATCTTGGGAAGGAATGTATTCCTAGAAACTGCAGGATTTGCCAGGACATCAAGCTTGGTTTGATAAGGGAAGACAAACCAAGTCTCTGTAGCTGTTTGAACTACAGATTGAAATGCCAAGAGGCTGTAGAAGACCTCCCCTCAGAGGCAGCAGAGCTGGCTGGTCTCAGATGGCTGAAATACTCATAGCAACTTCACAGTCTCTGGGGATTTTTGCTGTTGAATCAAAACCAAAACAAGCATATAGATACTGCCTTTATATTGCTGCCTCCTGTGGGTTCTTACATCCTTGCCCAAGTTTTGTTACACTCTAAAATTTTTATCATCAATCTGTTGGCCAAAACACACTTATTCTCACTTCTGAAGGTGTGTGCTGGAGTGCATCACCCTTTCTTTCATATTTGCTTTTTCCTGACTTTGCAGTTACATGTTTCTCCCCAACTGGACAACAACCACTGCATACTCTTTGAAGCTATGTGCAGTCATCCACAAATGCTGCATTCAGTCTGTCTTTGTGTCACTCTCCTTCTGACCCCTCTTTTGTCTCCTTTTATGGACTATTCTCATGAGAGTCTGATTTAATAGGGTGTAATTGCTCTTCTAGCCTTAGGGTCTTTTGAGTCGGTTCCCTCTCTTGTCAGTGAAAGGATTTGGTAGGACTGATTCTTGTAAATGAAAGAGAAATGGAGAACAGACCCATTTTGGATTTAAGTAGGCTAAATGACTTTGTTCCCAAGTGCAAGTCCAGAATAGCAAAATGGGAACAGTAGTACTGCCACCTCAGTGGATACAATGCATCATGTTTCTTGACCTGCACCACATTTATTTTTATATTGCTGTACACTGTGCTTACAAGAGGTCCCTTACTTTATTACAGTCTGCTACTATTGTCATTGCAAAGTCCAAATGCTGAGTTTCTCCTTGTTGGTATTCACCAGCACTGATGGTGGTGATCATTCACCTCAAAGAAAACCACATTGAAGGGTTTGTTGTTTGTTAATTTGTTTTTCTCCAGCTTTGGGGAAAGGATGTTTGCTGGAATAAACTTTAAAAACTCGTAAACCGTTTTTATTTGTTTAGTCTCTGGGGCTAAGAGTGAATTTGCATTTTCTGGCTCAGTCAAATGCAGAAATGTTGGCTGAACTCCACACCTGCCAGAGTGATTTGGGTCAGTCTCATGCTCTGGGATCATAGTTGAAGCAATGGAGATGAGCCTTTGCAGGTAGGGATTTGTTTGGCTGCATAATGCTTTTGTCATGTGTGACCAAGTAGTATCTGTGCTAGACTTTCTGCAGCTTGTTGGTTCTTCAGACAACCATGAAGTTCCTAATTTCTTGGTGTAGAACCAGACAGTTTAGAGTGCTCTTTCCAATATAGCCTTGATAATACAGCTAGGTCCTGATATATGCTCCCACCTTCCCTGAATCTCCCAAGGACACTTGGGAAGGTAAATGAGAACTGTATCCATTTCAGTCAGGGCTTTCCTAACACAGTTGGAGCAGTTCCGCTTCTAAGATGTATTCTGCCTTTCAATATGAGTGTTTTGGGCCTTACCTGAGTCTCCAAACCTCTTCTCAAGGGGGTTGGATCTGCCTTGCCAAGCAAACATTAAAAAAATACCATCTAATTGCAGAGACATTAGATGGCTCTTGAGATTGGAGAGCATTTACTCAATGTTCATAAGGAGCACTGTATAGGAAGGCATCAATTAGGCATTTATGGCAAAGTGGGATTTTCTGCACAGCATGCCAAAAAATCACTAGCCTCTGAAGAATCTGCCTTTTTACAGGACTTTCCATTAGTTTTGTGAAGATTGGTTTTGTACTGTGGCAGCAGTTTCTTCTTTGCACTCCTCTGTTTAATATTTTCAGCTGTCTTTTTGGTTTGTTTTTGCTTCATCCTGCTAATGTAGAGTTGGGCAGGAGTGCTGTGGTTTAACCCCTGCCAGCAACTAAGCCCCATACAGTTGCTCAGTCACTCCCCCTGTGTGGGCGTGGGACAAAGAATCAGAAGAGTAAAAATGAAAACCTATGGGTTCATATTAAGACAGTTTAATAGGGAAAGCAAGAGCCGTGCACAGCAAACAAAGCAAAACAAGAATTCATGCACTCTTTCCCATGGCCAGGCAGGTGTTCAGCCACCTCCAGGACAGCAGGGCTCCATCATGTGTAGCTGTTACTTGGGGAGACAACCGCCATCACTTCAAATGTTCTTCCCTTCTTTTTAACTCCCCCAGCTTTATATGCTGAGCATGATGCCATATGGTATGGAATATCCCTTTGGTCAGTTGGGGCCAGCTGTCCTGGCTATTTCCCCCTCCCAGCTTCCCAATCTCTCCCATCCACTTGCTGATAGGGTAGGGTGAGAAGCAGAAAAGGCCTTGACTTTGTGTAAGCTCTGCTCAGCAACAAGGAAGACATCATCTCTGTATTATTCACACTGTTTTCAGCACACAGCCAGCAAAAGAAAATTAATTCTAACCCAGCCAAAACCAGCGCAAGGAGTTGGATCAAGGTTTTTTTGCCTGTGGTCATAGATGCTGCTTCTCACTGGAATCCTGCAGCCTTCATGAATTTCCCATTTAAATCTTTGTTTTCCCATAGAGATAAGTGGTTTAGTAGTCATTGCTCCCCTGGGGAATTTTTTAATCACTCATCAATAATCCTTTTCCATATCTCCCATGTCCAGTGCTGAGACCTTTACATAACAGGGCAGGACCATTTTGTAAGGCACTCTGGGCTTAAGGGATTCTCTAGGATTGATGTCTTAATTCTAGATATTACTACTGCAAAGCAGACTTTAAAACATGCTGGAGAAGGCAACGACAGAAATATCAGTTGTCATTCCAGGTATACAAGACATCTCAGTAGCTGCCTGTTGGAAACTGGTCTCTCATGGAGCCAGTGCTTTTGTAGTGCTTGAAGGCCATCCCTTGGTCAATGTAGTGGCATTAAAAGACAATTCCTGGAGCTCCTTATGCAAATGTGCATGTAGGCCAAAGGAGCAAGGGAGGTTATCAACCAGGTTCCTTAAAATGTGGTGTCAATATATGTTTTCACATCTGGCACTGTGTTCCCTTTATCACAAGTCCTGGGGAAGAGTCAAACAGATGAGTGAAGGCTTTAGTGTTCAAAACATTTCTGGATGCTTCTCTTTCATGACGCACTCACCTTCCATGGAGTTTAGTCCACCTCCTTTGGAGACAATCAGGTTTGTTTGTAATCCTTAGTTGATGCTCTGAGACTGGTTTATGTCTAGCCTGAATATTTGCAAGAAACATGGTTATGTTACTATAAGACCTGCTTATCTTAAGGTAACAAATCCACTGTTGTAGGTATTGCTTAGTACTTTTATATCAGCTGTGCATAATTCCACTCATGCCCCTGACTAGACGTGATGGAAAAAGACAGTGGAATACATATGTTTATATTGGCTTGTCTTGATCTACTTGGAAATACTCAGAACCTCTTGCTGTAGTTTAAGTTGTATTAACACCCTGTGAGCGTACCTAGGAACTGGCAGCATGAGAACAACAAAAAGACTTCCATGACTTGGTGGTCACATGCTTTTTATGGTACAGCTTGAAAACTTGGTGCTCTCAAAAAATCACCAATAAGTTAGGCACTGGATCAAAGAAGCAGCTGTATGTTTGCTGCAGCAGTCTGTGCCTTCATCTGAATCTACTTCAACATTTAACTGAATGTTTTCATGCATCTTCATAGGCCTTTGTGGACGGTAAAGGTTGTAAAATCTGTGAGTACAAAGCTGGAACAGAAAACTTTTTGTTAATCTTGGGAGTTTCTTAATTATTGCTTACAGAACTTGGGCACTATTCCAACTGCTTCCTTTTGGAGTTATATAATTCATACTAAAATTTAATTTTTCTACCTCCCCTTCTCCTCCCCCACCCCTTGTTTGTTTGTTTTTTTTTCATGAAGTCAGAACTGGCTTTAAAAATCCACAAGTGTTTCTCACCAAGTATTTTTACATAAATAGGTAAAATGTGGACTTCTCTGTGAGGCTGCAGCCTTGAGAAGGCTTGGATCTGCAATATTGAGGGCATTAAATATTGAGGTCCAGCCTGTTTAAGCGCTGTTACAGGTGTTTGTTTCTATATTTTTCCAAATTTTTATCAACTTAAAACCTGTTTATAGCAGTCTTTCAGTATGTGATAAATTGAATGCTCAGATGTTGTGTTCATTTAACTATGTTGGTGTTATGAGAGCCTTGTGCATGTTCTGTCTCTTAGAGAAATTGAGTTGCATATGATTGTTCTCATATGCAGGACAACTAAATGCACATCCTCCACTGCAATCATCTAGTTATTTTAATTTTAGTTTCTTAATAATTAACTCTTCTAAGAGTAGTTATTTGCTCATACTGGTGGTGTAGAAGTAAATATTTCTTGTACTTTCAAAAAACGTTCATGAGATGAAATAGGATACGAAATCACACATGATGATCATGGTAGCAGTGTTTTATAGGTAGTGACAGTGACTGTGCTCATGATATAGTTTATTTGTTCTATATAATATCTTTTTAAAAGATGTAGAACTAAATCTTAGCACTTTAAATGGGGTAAGAGTGCTAGAGGTATATAACCATAGTACAGTAATACTGTTGCAACATGTTATGGGAGATATTCTTACCCTTTCTCCTGAAAATAACACGAACTAAACTGCAAGTTGGTATATATTTCTGTAATAACTCATATGAATGTAACAGATTTTATTAACAAGATTGCTGAATCGAAGCAAAACAGAAAGGGAAGATAATAGTGTTTTATATTGGCAGTGGGAACATTCATTGTCACCTAAGCTGGGATTTGGGAAAGCAAGCCTGTATAAATCTTACAGGTATTAAGATATGAGCTTGTAAAGTCTCCACAGTAAAGCATAAATTCAGTCAAGGGGTGTTCAGAGAGGAGTAATGCAGTGCTGTCTGTGACCACTGTCCTGTGACCTACCCCTCTGTTTGGCTGAGATGCTGCGTGGGGTGAGCAAATAACCCTTAATTCACCTGTGCTGACCTCTTTCTAAAGAACAAATTACTAAGCAAAGCCTCGAACCCTTTATAGTTTACATTAAGGAATGCCAAGAGGATGTGTGTATATTCTAAGGATATATGATAAAATGGGTTTTCATTACTGAAAAAATCAATTAACCTCTGGCTGGTCTAAGCAAATATTTGGGGGGAGGGGAGGTGGTGCAGGAGAAAATGCAATCAAAGCTGGGATCTGATGACTTAAGACCTATCAAATATAATTTCTTGTAGCTATCTAAATGATCATCATCATCAACCAACTTCATGTTTCTCAAGGTATTGCCGAACTGATCAGTGGAGAGGTGGGACTGCACAGTATATAATGCCTTTATATGAAAGCTGCCAAACACCTGAGTAGCTGAGTCTCATCTCTCTGTACTCATTCAAGTCCAGAGGCCTGGCAGGTTCTTAAGGATTACTGTAAAAGTTTTAGTGTCAAGATGAACGCAAAAAATTTTATTTTCCAAAATCAATGTCCAGCTTGCTTTGGTAAGTAAACCACTCACAGTGGTTTTCTACTTTTGCCATTTTGTTCATTATCTTAGCTTCTCTGAATCTAAAGTTCCCAGTCTGTTTGCACTGTAGTATTGAATAAGGGTGGAGCAGATTTGGTAAAAGCTCTTGTCTTCGATGCTAGGCAGGAGTATTGAGAGTTTATCAAGTAGATATATTGTTCTGTAAATGCATTCATACAACCTGTTTCATCTGCATGTACTCATTTTTTTTCCCCTCTTCAGGGAAGAAAATGCATAGATATAACCTCTTTAAAAGACTCCAGCTGTATGGGAGACATAATGAATATGTATATATTTTTTTTCACCCACAAGATCATAGATATGCACTATTTACTTCTGTATTTCTGACAGTTATGCAAAGACTGCTTTGTTGTTAAGGGTGTTTTATTTATAAAATAAATTGGTGAAATAAAGCCTCATTCACTTTATTAATAGCAGCAGAAAAGGGAGGCACAAATGTCTGTCTTGTCTCCCACCCTGTCCCATGACTCCCTTTTATTGAAACTCCTACAACTGAAATCTAAAATAAAAGGACTTTTCATCATAATAGTATACATGAAAGTACTTGAATTTTGACCTTTGTTTTTGTCCATTAAAATACATGACTATATAATTTAGTCTGTGTATGCAGGTACAAAGACTCTAGTGTCAGCAATCTGAACTATTATTAAAGGATCGTTACAGGCAGATGATCCTTTTGTTTGGCTTGATTTGCTTTGGATTGCTTGTTTACTTTGAAAGCCAATCTACAGATAAAAAAACATGTGAGTCTCCTGACCTTTCTTACTGCTCTAGGTTGTACAAAGAGAGCTCAGAATAAACAGTTTGAGGAAGGGGAATGAGAGAAAGGCTTCCTGCTGCTTGTTTAAACTGGAATGTCAGGTCATTTCTACCTTGTAAGATTCCCCACTACCCTGTTATCTGTAGTGGAAAATGAGAGGGAGAAAAGAAAATAGAGAAGGCAAGGGATTTCTTGTCCATAAACATCAAAGCTTCCAGTACTGTTTGGAAAGTGCACTATACAAACCAGTTGAAATGGAGACAAGTTATTTTAAGCCATTTTGGTTACCCCTCTGCTTGATGGGCTGCTGATATAGCCTCTTGAACCCAGTCTCTGGTTTATATTTGGCAAGTACAATGTGATCACTGGGTGCTCAAGACTGCTTCTCAAAAGAGTAAAGCATTGCAAACACCCCAGCTGTTAGCTTTCCAGTGATGCCAGTTCTTGGTTTTATTTGAATGGGGATATAGTCATTGCTATTTCATGCAGCAGTGAGTGAAATGGAGAAATCCAACAGCAGTTCCTCTTTGTAAGACACAGAAGAAACGTTTCTGTATATATCCATGTCTCTTAAATGCTTCACCTTGTTTGAACAACTTCTTGCCTTAAGAAATTCAGGTTAGATTTCACCTCTCTCCTCTTATCAGTGGGGAAGAACTCACATGGATTTCTATGGGCAAGACTTTCTGCAGGCCAGAAGTTTGGCAGAAAAAAATCTGAGAATAAATTAAAAGAAAGGGAATACAGCCAGAGAGGTGGGGTGATTGCATTCTTTGGTGAAGTTTTCTTATCTTTCAGTATAATATGTTGGTCTCGATCTTAAACCTCTGTGTAGCTCTGGCAGATGAGTTTTGGGGAAAAATTAGTGTTTTCCCCTTATGAAACAAGTCTTTAAGATATCAAAATGTCAGATCAATGTTTGCACTGCATTCTTCTAAAATAATAAAAATTATAATTTATCCTGGCAGCTGCTATTCCTAGCACACCCAGAAAGATGATAATTAAATGCAATCTGAATTCATAGGAATTTAAGATTGAAAAAATAAGCTTGTTGTCCTTGTGCTAAGTATTTTTATAACCTCTTGGTTCTGACTGGAAACACCTATTTTGTGAAATGGCTAGAACATGAAATAACACCGGATAGGCTTTCTCATATTATAAATAAAAGCAGGAGCTGAGGTTTGAGATGATGAGATCTTAAAAAGTAGTCATCCCATTTTAGTTATGCAATCACATCCTTCAAGTAGAGCTCTACAAGGGACTGTTTATCACTGCTGAAATGATACAAACTCTTATCTTGAAGTAGGAGGAAACTTGGAATTATTTTTCTGACTGTATTGTGGGATTTCTATTTTTCTGGTAATGATATATAATTTCATAGGTTTATTAAAGTTAATTACATTTTGTGTTGCCTGTTGTTCTTCATCCGCTTCCACCTCTTTTGTGCCATTGCTTTTGGGAGACAATGGAGAGGTGCAGGAGCTTGTGAAAGAACTTTGTTCATACCGAGCTGAAATGTTACTTAGAATAACTTTTTCAGGCTTTTCAGCTCCAAGCACTGTGTTATTTTGCCATGTTCTTTGATGGCAGTAGTTTGCACTACTACAAGTCAAATGATAATATTGATAGATCTTCAGTGGGAAATAAAGAAATGTCTGTGGCAAAGATGTGCAAAATGGGGAATAACTTGTGAATTTTAGTGCAGACATCCCTGGAAATATATTCCTAAGGATCATGGGGTGATTTTTTTTTGCCCCTAAATCAGGTAGTTTTCCAGTGATACTTTGAGGTTTGCAGTAATCCATGGGTAGATGCTCCACAGTGACTGAGAAACTGTTAGGTCTCAGTATGGACTTAATAGGAGCGAAGTGCTCAACATTCCCTAAAATGACAAATACCTCCAGAGACCACTTTTAAACGCTGTTTTCCTGTGTTAAAATTTGGACTGAACTAAATCCATAAAAGATGTATTTATTTATTTTTAACCAAGGAATATGTGTGTTCCCAGTTGGTACAAGATAAGAAGCAAAGCAGGTATCCTTCATTTGGAGGGAACAACTGGACCTCGTGCATGATGAATGAAAAGAAAGGAAGTTTATTTTCTGTTTTTCACCAGCAACTCCTGGTTGCAACCAGTTGTCATCTATCTCCAATACATTGTTCTTGGAAAAAAAAAGCCTTTTTCTCAGACCCTACTTACTTAAAAATATTTTACACTGCAGAACTAATCTTGCTCATAACTGTCGCTCGGAGGATAACGTATTTTCTAGTCTTGTGCTCTGTTGGCAGTTGCTGATTGTCAGGGAATTGAAGCATTTGGGTTTCCTCAGGTATTTTTGGTGGTGGCTGGGAAGACTGAAGCACTAGGGAGTGTTAAGATGTCCCAGCAGCTTCCTGTGCTGCTTTGTCCCCTTAAATGTTAACGGTCATCTCAGTTTTCCATCTTACTTTTGCAAAATAAATGTGTCTTATTTAACTGTCAAAATAAGCAGGGCTGTGTTTTCTCAGTGAAACCCGCTGGGGAGGAGGTTGGGGAATTGAAAAGCCAAGTATGAATCCTCAGTTGCTTCTGTTTTTTTCAGAAGTCTGGAAATTTGGGATCTCAAACTGCATACTTGACAGCATTTATTCCTGATATTGGGAGATCATAGCATCTGTTTTTTCTGTTGTGTGTGCCAGGTCAGTGTGGGCGACAGAGCAGGTGATGGTTCGTGGCCCCTTGGGTAACTAAAGCTTCTACCACCATAACACAAGGGTTTGGAAGGATGAGGGCTTTCTTTCCTTTGCGGGTGGTGATAGCTGTCACCGGAAGATTTTTTTGCTATAGATCCTCCTGAAGGTTTGTTGCCTGTCTTTCTGGGGTCTGATTCTTAACAGTCTCTCACTGGACCATCTGCGAGGAAAATCCTAAAAATAGAAGGTTGTACTAATCTTTTTGAAGGTAACCTGAAGCTACTTATCACTCTTACTTCTGCTACATTTGTTTCTCAGTACTGTAGACAAGCAGTTATCATGTTAGCATTTGGAACCAGATCCTTGGGTGACATAAGCTAGCACACTCCTATCTGTTGGTGAGATGTCATCTCCATGCTCTAGGAATCTGGTCCCATTCTTTTAATGCTGTGATTTACCATGGTAAGATGATTGGTAAGTTAATCATTCCTTAATGTTTTGTCCTCAAATAATGCAGATTAAAAAATAATGAAAGCTTATGCCAAAGCAAAAGAAAAAAAGCCATTAGCAAATGAAAGCTAATGGGAGTATATGTACTGTAGAATAGTGGATTTATATGTGGACTGTCAGAGATTATTTTTTTCAATGCTAATCAGGCCAAGTCAGTAAGAATTAGAATGGGTTTATGAAGTTAAACAACAAGATAAATGTAATTCCTTAGGGTGACTAATGTCTAAACAGTTTAAGGGTAAAAACTCTTGCTGGGCTTTTGTTACCCCTAAGTAAGTGACAGGAATGATATGTTTTAATTTTCCACTACCTATGAGCTAGAATTGGTGCTCAATAGGCATTCTCTATAAATCTTACGTTGTATTGCAGTGGACAGGAGAGATGTACTGAAGGCTTATTTCAGTGTCTTGAGATTTATTATATGCTGTATTCACAATATTATGCAGATCAGCTGTCAGCCTGTGGGTTTTCTGAATTAAGAATCACTCTGATCTGAGAATAGAAATCAGTAATTATTCATTCAAATATTACAAATTTGTGATTTTTAAAAGCTCCATAAGGAGTAGAAAGAATCCATCATCTAGAAAAACTTGCCATAAACAACTTAATTCTGTTTCAGCGTTGTGATTGTCATTAACATCAGTGTTTAGGTTTTCCCACAGTTCTGTTGGAGACCTATTTAGATTGTCCTGTATTTATCCAGGATGTTATTCCACATAACCTTGTTTCACAGAGCTATTAGTGCGAGGAGGGCCCACTGATGACCAGCAAGAGGCCTTGCAAATTTGATCCTAAGTAAGCACGATGTGTTTTAGTTGTGGAGCTTTCTCATAAACCTTGCATAGTTTCCTAAACCTGAAGAAATCCTCCTTTAAAGTACATAGAAAACAGTTCCATCCTTAGGTAGGGGACTTTGCCTTGCTGGCCCATTTGGATAGCTCATGGTGGGGTAGCTGGGGTTTTCAAAATGTATGTCCATATGTACCTGTAGGGGAGGGCAAGGGCAGGAAATGCGTCCCAAGAATAAATTCATGAAGTCGCTTATAAAGATTGAAAGACTGTTATGTACAAAGCAAAAAATTGTGAATATGCCACTGTAAATCCATCAAAATAATCTCATTAGTACAAAGGATATCTAAATAATAAAAAAAGTGTAGAATTTACATTTCTAATATGACGTCAACTCTAAGAAAAATGTGCAAATAAATGTAATCTGGCATTCTGAGAACAGAACTGTTCTAAGGTGTGTTGCAGTGAATTGAATTAAACTTGTGCTATTATTTGATTAGTAAATTACTGCTTCTAAATTATCCTCCATTCCCTCTTGGAAGCAGCACCATCTACAGCAGTGAATGTCAGTGGGTAGGGAGGTGTTACCTCTTCTGGAATGGCAGAGGAAGAATGAAGTCTGCTGGCCAGTGCTGGCTATTCAGTTCATAGTTCCTTCTCAGATGTGTTTGGAGTGGGGGGCTTGCAGTTGAGTTTCAGTAGTGGGTCATCGTGCTTCAAATTTTGCTATTATAAAGTGGTAAGTGGAGTGTATTCCCATTCTGCTGTCAATTAATGAAGAGCTTTGTAGATTAAGATTAATGATTTTTACCAGAAATTGTTCACTTGTGCAATTAAATTCCAGAAGGAAAAGAAAACATCTATGTAAAACTGTGGTTTTAAAACACAGCAGTTTTTACTAAGTATGCTTTTTAGGCCAACTGCTTTCTTTGCCAACAACAAGAAGCTTTGCCTGTTTGCTCCCCAAAGTTTTGTGAGCAGAGAAGCTCAGTTCCAGCCTCTCTTCTGCAGCCTCAGCAAAGCCATCACCTGGTGCCCACTTACAACTGAGTATTCAAAGTGATGAAATCACAGCTGGGGAAAATACAGTGTGGGGTGTTTTTTTTTTTTGTTTGTTTTCTTTTCCTTGTTGGTTGGTTGATTTTTTGGGTGTTTTTTTATGTTTGTTCATTAGTAAAGCTTGGTCTGGGATCTTAAAACTGAATTTGTCATTAAATGAAGTAGCTTTGGGATGTGTAAACTGAACACATTTGCTGTATATGAGTCCTCAAGAGTAAATCTGGGAATGCTTGTGCTTTGTGGTATAAAACCTTTAAAGTGTGCCCTAGGCAAAATGGGCTGTTTGTTTTCCTGAGTATCTTTTTGTTTAACTTATGCTTTTATATGTACAAGGAATGTCCTACACAAAACACATATATAGGAAGTAATTGGATGATTGAAAAAGTGAGGCTTGATGTCAGTAAATTCAAAGCAGCAGTTCTAGTGAACACACACGGTGATTGGTTTTAAATGGGCTATTGTATCCAGGATAGAAAGGTTGGAGTTGCCATTCCTGTGTGCTGTGGCTGTACCTCCTTGTATCTAGTGGTGAGCAAAAAAGTGCCCTGAAATAAATAGTGTATTTGGTTTTATTGAGAAAGGAGTTGAAATTAAACCAAATAACAACAGCACAACATGCCTTAGGATCTTGGTTAGTCCCCGCGTTAAGGACTCCATGCAGTGCTGATCACATCAAAAATGTGTACAGTGAAGGTTCAAGACGTAAAGAAAGGGATGTTTGGAGGTACGAAATGACTTCAGAAAATACTAGGAAAGAGGCAGTGAAAGAACAAGGAAATTATAAAGATTACAAATATTGTGGAGAAGCTGAATAGGGACTGAAAACACATCAGAGTAGAAGGAGGGTTCCATCTGGGAATTAGGAGGCACCAACAGACCTGAACAGACAACAAGCTTCAACAGCAAAAATGCATTTTAAGTTTTAGCAGTGAAATTCATGCTAACAGGATATATAAAGCTAGAAACATAAACAGGCTAAACAGATTAGGTATACCTAAGCAGGACAGTTGTTGCAACTCTTCCCTTGCAACTTGTTGTCTTTGTTTTGTACTGGAACAAAATTCCTTTGGGTGCAGTAATGAAACAGCTAACAGAGGAACTGGATGTACAATTCAGGCAGAAAATGTTTGGTGCCAGGCATGCAATGGAAACACTACCTGCTGTTCAAACCTAGTAATATGAGAGAAATGGAAATTTGCTGTAGAAGTCATACCAGTTCTGGGTGTTTTATGCTTAAGGAAAGAAGCATCAGTCAAACTCCATACACAAATTTCACATAATTCTTTACAAAGTGTAGAAACACTTAACAATTTGAAGTATGAATTTATTCCTAAGGGTATATTCATTCTGCAAAACAGTATTTTTAGTAATTTGACAGATATTTCCTTATATGGCATTTGTTTTACTTTTTTTGCTATGTGCAAAATATGCACATATATATGTGCAGAATATGATGGCTTCTGAGATTGTATCATTGTTCATCACTGGATGTCCTTCCTGGTCCCTTGAAAATTTTGAAGTGTAGGCTTCTGTGGTGTTTTAAGAACATACATTTGATCTGCTTTTGGTGTGGTTTAATCACTACTGTGTTTCTTTTGAAATAGGTGTTTTACCAACATTTCCCCCCTATTTTTTCCCCTCTGGTTAAGCCTAATGATTACCATATAAACTTAACCAGCACAGGTTGGGTGCAGGTGCGAGCTTAACTGTTCAACATTGTAGCTTCATATAAGGGTATAATGACAAAAAAAAAAAAAAGCTTTCCTAATGGCAGATGATTGCTAATGTGCTAAAAAATTACTGCTGATCTCTCCAGGCTGTTTTAAGTTCTACCATCATTCTGTCATAGTCAGGACTGAAAGCTATGAAAATGCCCCCAGTGATGTCAAAGTTTTCCGTGTCATGAAAGTCAAACAGACCAGAATGAAGAAAAGAGGACTGAACCAATTTTTCTAAAATCACTTGTTGCTACCATGTGTCACAGCTTCAGTAGTTAATTGGTAGTTGTCTCACCCTGGTGAACGGAGTGTTGGCTGCCAGCAGACCATGACTTTTATCTGCTTTGAAGAATTCTTTGAGTGCTTAACATGTGTAATCTCTGTGAATTGCACCTTCTCTGTTCCAGATAGTGAGTTTTGCATAAAGTTTTGCTGTGAAGCTGACTTTGCCCGGCGTATATTGGTGCTATTTGGAGGAATGGAACCTAGTTCTTCTTCAAGGCTTCCATCACAAAAACAGTGTTTTCTGGTGGACAGTAAACACCTTCTAAACTTACCTGATGAAGAGCTTAAACTTTGACTGCTGGGGTTGTTAATGAAAGAGCATGATGGTTTGAACAACATTAGCCCTACACCCCTGTGAGTGGCTAATGACACATTAAAAAAAAAAAAAAAAAAAAAAGACCCCAAAAACTGTGAAGTAAGGGATCTTCCTGGTATATCAGAGTATAGACAGTGTGCTTCCAATATACTGTTGGACAGAAACAGAAAGCATTCTTTTTTTCAGAAGTTTCATTCATCAGTGATAATGTAGGATTCGGGATTAAAACTGCTGTTTCTGAATTTAAAGGCCACTTACTGAAGGAGTGCTCCAATCTTGTCTTCTACATAATTCCTAGGAAATAGGAATTATTCATTTGGTAAGTTTAGCTGAAGGGACTCGACAAATGTTGATAAATATCAATATTTTTAATTTGCAATTATCAGGAGTCATTATCAAGGCTGCATGAGAAGTAAATTAGGATTTTCATTTGACTTGCACACTACCTGTGAAATGTGCCAATCTGCTGTTCCAAAGCAAGTCACTCCCTTCTGGGTGAACGGGTATTTACTATTTGGACAGTGACACTTGGCTATTTTCTCATATGGTCAGAACAGAGCAGTTTAGAGATTTACTGCAATTCATCAATTTTTGATACTAAAAAAAAGTGACAACCTCCAGGCCACTTCAAACATACCAAACATCTGTCTGGCCTGGAGCAGGACTAATGCTTTTTACTCCTTGGCTAACTGATCTCTATCTTTGAAGATTTTTTTACTGTATGGCCTTTCTGAACGATTTCCTGATGTCATGGGTTCAGCAGTAGCAGTCATTTTTTCTCCTTCTTAGTGGCTGGTGCAGCGCTGTGTTTCTAACTTTCAG
>WYDI02030188.1:0-29162 GCA_009867235.2 Psittacus erithacus
GTAGCTGGTGCAGTGCTGTGTTTTTGACTTTCAGCCTGAGAACAGCGCTGATAACACCGACGTTTTTAGTTGCTGCTCAGTAATGTTTACTCTGACCAAGGGCTTTCTGAGTCTCATGCTCTGCCAGGGAGAAAAGCCGGGAGGAAACAGAGACAGGACACCTGACCCAAACTAGCCAGAGGTATCCCATACCGCAGCACGTCATGCCCAGTATATAAACTGGGGGCAGTTACCCGGGAGGGCTAGGTCACTGTTCAGGTCAGGCTGGGTATCGGTCGGCGGATGGTGAGCAGTTGTATACCCTTGTTATTTCCGTTATCATTATTACTATCGGTGGTAGCAGCAGTGGTTTGTGTTATACCTTAGTTACTAGACTGCTCTTATCCCAGCCCATGGGAGTTACATTCTCCTCCTCATCCCTCTGGGAGCGAGGGGGAGGAAGTGGGGAGAGTGAGAGAGAGGCTGCATGGCTGACTGAGCTTAAACCACAACAGTCGGTCTCCTACACTGTGGTTCAAATACTGAGAATTAATCCCCAAAATCCAAATTTATCCCCATGTCAATGTTGACATATGGGGAGAATGTTATGCTTGGATGTCTTGCTCTTCATCTTAAGAAGCTATGTCTTCTGTTCTTTGGTGCTCCAGGAAGGTGATATCATATGTCCAGATTACATTCACTTACCACCAGCCCACTAGTGATTTAGTTTCTTGCTATCCAAAGAATAGGAATTTGGTCCACTTTCAGAAGATGCTTCAGCCACCTGGTTTCCATGGGGTTGGTAATTTTAATTTAATTCCATTTCTGACGGTTTTGCTCAAAAGTTTGTTAGCCTTTGAAGCAGAAAGAGAGACAGTGTGGAAGTTTAAGAACAGAGGCAAAATGTTATGTTATGTTTCCTGTGTCAGTGGGTTGTCCTTTCATGTATTTTCTGGAGTTCCTGTCAAGATGATGTATTTTGAGATGAATAGCCATCAGTTACATTTTAAATATGCTTTCTTTTTTTCTGTAGTGCTTTTATAAGTGACAGTGATCTTAAGCAGTATGACTGGGTCTCCATATGCTCTTTGTAGAATTATAACTAATTTTACAGAATTCATCTTTCCTATGTTTGTATGAGGCAATGGTAAACACAGACCACTGCAGCAGCCCATTTTAATGAGGGTCAGAGAACATTGTTGGCAATTGAAACTTTATAAAGGTAATAGAGGGGTTTAACTATCCATACTAGAGTTTATTCAGAACTTTGGAGTTTAAATCCCTTCTGGATAGGTTTTTTTGTTTTGTTTTGTTTTCTTTTGTTTGTTTGTTGTTCTTGTTTGGTTTTGTGGGTTTTTTTGTGTTTTTTAATTTAATTTTATTTATACAGGCATCAAGAATCTTGATTTATTTAACTACGAGTTTTGTTATTTCTTTGCCTCTGAATTTTAACAACCACACTCTCACAATGTTGATCCAGATTAGGTGAGGAAGCACAAATAGACAATGCTTTCCTGGTTAGTGATTTTAACTTGCACTTAAAGAAAAGCTGCATAAACCACACCCACCCACCCAACTCCCCCCTCCTTAAGTTGTTGCCTGTCCCCCTGTCTTACATGCACATTGAAATATATTTATGGTTTTCTCCACTGGCATAAATCAGATGTAGGTGACAATATATCCAAATAACCTCTTTGATGCATGGTTTTTGTTAATAATTATGTGCTGCTAATAATTAACAGGTGTGTGAAAAAATGAATTAGTAATGAGAAGAGAGTTTGTAAGCCGTCTGTTATCATCCCTTGACAAATGCAAGCAAGGGCATAAGCTGAATACAAAGGCCCTTGATTATAGTTTAATGAGATTTGATAAGTTAACCCCTTTTGTCACATAATGATGCTGAGCTTTTGTTGTGGGAAGTCTGCTGTCTGATACTAACAAAGTTTTTTTTTCTTTTTTAAGCTAGCCTTCTTAAAAAAAAAATAGTCCCTAAAATTTCAGAGTATCTGGGACTTAAGATTTCAACCTCTGTTTTCTAAGTGACTTGGGAAGTTTGGAAATTATGTGAAATAATTGTGCAGTGGTTACTGAGACAGAAGCTTTTATAGGCTCTTCCTCAAATTATGGGAGCAAGTGGATCCATAAACTGTCTTGGATATTCCCTAGATTTCAGTCCTTCGGAGAATGAACCCTTGCAACCATCTGCAAAAGAGAGTATTGTGCTAGGAAAGCACAAGGTTTCACAAGGGGCAATTTTGGTCTCTAAATCATGAAAGCTATGACAGAAAGTGAGATCTTAATTCAGGTGTGGCCAGCTAAAAATTCTCAGAAAATGCTTGTTTTCAAGAGCTGAGGGCCTGGTTTAACTGTGCTTCAAACCAGTTGCTGTTTGTGGATGAAGTAAACAGGCAGTGATGCAAGTTGAATAATTCCAAAATTTTCTCCAAAAAGAAACAAATCTGTTCCTTTTTCCCTGGATAAATTTGTCAAACTTTTGTATTGTTTTGGCTTATCTGGTATTTGGGTTTTTTAATAATTGTTTGTTATGCTTTGTCCATTTTTTTTCCAAGTCCATTGTTTTTCTAAGGTCCTTCTCTTTTCTATAGGTTTCAGTTTTCAAAAGGCCTCTGTCTTTAAATCTGTGGTGTATGTGTGTGAGTAAATGACTTCAGAACTTGAAATTAAGTTATTAAATTTATGATGGTAGAATATCTGAAGCATATTGTGGTCATGGCAGTTGGCTGGTTTGAAAAATAAAATAGAGATCTGGAGCTGCAAAGCTGGATGGCTGCAGGCACTTCAGTGTGTAAAATGTGTTCGCTTTTGTGTTGAGAGACAATCAAAAAAAGCTACAGTGTTGCTGCTGCTATTCCTATATTGTCATCTTTGCTGGCAATAATAGGTATGTAAAACATTAGGGATGTGATTTACAATAAGAGGAAGAAAAGTTTAAAGAGTTTATGAACCTGGGATTTGCATATTGGGAAAGAACTGAAGTCTGCCAAAACTTAATTTAGGACTATTGGTTTTGAGACATGGTTGTGGGAAAGAGCTGTAAGTTTTCTGTGAAGCGGCATGATCTCAGAAAGTGGTAAGAGCTCATTCTGCAGGGTCTGCAGGACCACACTGCCCACTGGGAAATTCTGTCAGTCTCCATATTGGCTTATTGCAGAGACTGAGCCTTAGTTTTGTGCATCTAGCTACAAGTTGGGTTGCTTTGTCTGCAACAAGACGACAGTTACTGTTGGCAGGCCTGTGAGGTGATCATATTTTATAATTTAGAAACTGCAAAGTTAGTTGAAGAAGTGTGTGTTGCTGGTATCTTTGCATGACTCTGAATACTCTCTGGGAACTCTGCGTATAGGTAGTGAACCAAACTGGCTCAAACCTACTGGAGATCAGTATCAAATGCTCACAGTTGCGGTTTGCTGTGTTTGTATAATATATGTGGTGAATGACTGCTTTTCAGCCTTCTATTACTGCTGCTTTTTGCACACTGAACTAAAATATTGTTCTCTTTCTCTTCAATTCTTCATTTCCCTTTTTTATAAGCGACTTCCCGAAGGGGATCCTTGCATTTGTTAACTAGTGCTCAGTGACTGGTGCGTCAGCTCAGCTGTGCAACATGCTGACACTAACTGCTCCTAAATAACATCTATTTACATAGTGCGTTGAGAGCTGTGAACTCTCTTCTCATTAAGTGTGTGAGAACTCTTGCTCAACCAGAAACAGTAAAAATTGAGCTGCACTCCTGTGGGTTTTTTCTAGTGTGAGCCCTTCCAGTGTATTATACCACTGTGACATTTTCTGGGGCGACTGATATAATAATGTTTCAATGAAGAAAAGGAATAATCTAAAGGGATTGCATGCTTTGGCTTCCCATTTAAACTGTTTCATATGCTTTCCTCCTGTATCTATTCTCCTGTACGTTTCTTGATGTGGGAACTGAATATTTTTGGTGATATTTCAACAATAATCAGTTAATGGTGGAGTGAGGAGGAAATGAATAATTTAGTGAAAACATCCCATTGCCAAATTCGGCACTCTTGAACTTCAATTTGCAGTTCTTTGTGTAAAATTATGTAGTGATGTCCAGCAATATTTTATTGCAAGTTATGTTTTGTAATACTTGAGCAATATATAACTGTGATCAATGCTGTGACCTCAGGGAAATTGCTTATATAATTACAGAAAGTTTACAGTAGTAAGACAAGGAATGGGGGAAAATACATCACTGTAAAATATAAATATGTTTAAATTACATTTAGGATTTGCAATAGTTCCTTGCTTGTGTTTTACAGAGTAATCTGTGATTTAAATCAGGTTTAGTTGTGGGTTTTTTTCTAAATTGGGTATTATAAATCAAGAGTTGTTGCTGCATATAGTACACAAGAGGATTTCTTATACATTTTAATGTTGCATAAGTAAGAAATACCAGTAGTTCAGCAGTAAAATTGCAAATGTAAGCAAAAGTGAAGATTTTTCTAAATTTAACTAGGTTGCATTTGTTTAGTAAACTCTAGCAATAATTTACTGTTTTATTGCATTTGCTGCTGAGCACTTGCTAGTTTTAAAAAGGAGGCTGGGAAATAAAGGAAGCAGCTATGTTATAATTGCTCTGAAACTGGGGGGAGTAGGCAAAAATACTGAACAGTCTGCATACAATAGGTTAAAGTAGAGAAAATAAATCTTGGCCAGATAATATTTGTCTGCAGAATTGTTTGAGATGAAGGAACTTTTAGCTGTGTGCATTCTGTATTTGTGGGTTAGCACAATTTCTAATAAAAACATCAAGCTCAAGATATTGTGGTTATGCTATCTTAAGACTTTGGAGGCATGAAAGATAAGAGGCAGCTTTTCTTATTAGTGAGTTTCAATATGCAAAAAGTAGAAATCCAGGTAGTTATGCTTTAAAATGCAACAAACGTATTCACTTTGTAAGTAAGGAGGTTTGAGACTTGGCTCTGTACTTCTGCTTATGCATACTTTATATCTGGCTAGATTTCTATATCTCTCAGTCTGTTGTTATAAAACCTGGCTTAGTTTAACTGTGATTTGAAAGAAGTGAACACTAGGATTGGGCTGGATGATGTTGATTAATAGGTGTGCGAGGGTGAAAGACTCCAGGGCCAAGCAGTAGGTCCATCTTGGTGGCATCTGATGTTGATTGGCTTTGTCCTGCGCGGCTGCACTGGAAGAGCGGACATTAAGATTAAGTGATGCTGTCGTGTTGAGGAGCGCTGCACTGCATCATTCTAGGAAGAGACAGCTGTGGTGGTTAATCCTTCATCACCAAGGGAGTGCTGCCAGCAGAAAGATATACAGCCAAAGATAACCCTCCATAACTTGTGCTAAAGATCAGAAAACTTTGAATTCACATCCATCTGCTTAGTCTGGGGTGAAGATGAAAGATAGGCAGAATAGGAAATGAAAAAAAACCTCTTGTGGGATTAATCTTAGACTATGCAGCACACGGTGAAAAAGCAGGAGCTAAATTTTTACATGTATCTTAAAAGATCATTCAGAATACAGAAATTAAATTTTACTTCAATCGCTGTAATGTTCATACTCATGATGCTCATTTATATATGCACCATATCTTTTGCAAAAGCAGTTTCAAGTGTAAGGTTCAAAAAAGACAAGTGTCTGTTAATGCTGCACTTCTAACTAACTGATGCACAGGAATGGATGACAGTGGAGCTTTTAGCATAATCTGTAGTGGAGAACTTCGTTATTTACTCTTATAGTTAGCAGGTCAATTCCAAATTATTATACCTCAGACAAGAATATATATGCTGTCTTGAATGGTTGTGAACAGAGGCAGCTATGCTGTTATGCATAATTTATTCATACAAAGTGAGAAGCATTGCAAAACCTAGCTCAAGTTGTCATCTTTGGAAATTAGTTGATATGAAAGAATAAGATAGCCAAGAGGAAAAGCTATACAAATATATTGCCTTGGAGGGTGTCTTCTAAGCAATAACCAAATTAATAAAATACAGTTCAATTGCAGTAGTTACTGATAATAATTTGAGACATTTATTCATTATTTTAATGTAGGCTGTTGTTTTAACACACGTTTCAAACCTTAGAGTAGTATTTTTAAAAAAAGTTCTATACTGAATGGTGAAGAAAAGGGGGCAATGCACTCTTTTATTATGATGGTGATTGTTTTTGCTGCGACCTCAGATCTGCTTCTCCTTCAGCTGTTTGGCAAAGAGTGGTTTGGTTAACCTCATGTTGTCTATTTGATGCCTGTATGCTATAGGTTGTCTATAAAAAAAAAACTGAAATGGAAGTTACTTACTTGGTTGGTATAAAAGCTTAGTATAGGCACTTAGATTTATTGCTCCAGCAATACACGTTTCTCTACTACCTGGGCATCGTGAAACTGTAAAAAAGCCACCTAGTCTTGCTACCTAAATATTTAATATGTGGGGAAGATTATCTGCCCTAACACATACTGAAATCGATTCTCAGTCAATGTCCATGGGAATTAGGCACCAAAATCTTTGAAAAGTCTGGCCCATAGGGTTCAGTGTTCTCTCAGGTTGGTATTTCATATGGTGCAATTACTGCTGCACACTTTGTTCAGAAGCTGGGAATTGTTAGCAGTGTTAGAGTACTGAGAAAGAAGATGTTTTTATATGGGCTTTTGAAAATCCTCTCACTTTTTAACATGTGAGGTCCTTCTGCTCTAGGGGCATGGATGCTCCAGGCAGAGTAGCTGCATTTTATCAAAGCCAAAATTTCTTTAGTGTTTGGCTAAATATAAAATGCATTATGACTTTTTCTTTCGGAAACTATTAGGTATTGGTGTCTTACAGTGTTAAGTGTGGTACTTGAACTTTGGTAGTAGATGAAGTATTCTGGTTGAGACCTGCTGAAGTCCTTTGAGATTAATAATGCTATAGGTATAGGTTGCCTTTGATTAAGAAAATCCAGAATGAAAGATGTAGTAAATCTGTTGATGTCTTCTCAAGTGTGTAATGAGATAGTGTTTTAGTTTCTGTTTTTATTGAGCTTATTCACTTTCCTATAATCATAAAAATACCAATTAAAAGAAGGTTTCATCATTTGCAGAAAGAGTTAATTGTATCAGCAAAGTGCCCCTCAAAACCATCTGCACTTCTTGTCTCTCTCTTGTTTTTCTTGATAAATTCATCCTACAGTTAAATCTTAGGTTACGACACCTCTTGGGTAAAGGTATAATATATATTAATGTGTCATTTGAATTTAATTAGAAATAATGAACCAAAAAATACCAGTTGCTATCATATGGGACAAGTATTTCTAAGCAGGCTAAGTGTGTTAGTGAGTCAATTTCACATTTTGGCAAAAATCCTAATTACTTTAGTATCTGTATTACTGTATTATCTTCAAAATCAGATTGGCATTTTTGGCTGTTATAAGTGAAATGGAAAAAAATTAAGTTTGGATAGGTTTATATATTTGGAGGAAGAGGTATATATAAGCAAATATGTGAAAAATGACCACGGCCTTTTCTTCATTAACTGTTCTGCAGATTCATCAGAGGAAGAATAAGAAATAATGCTCGCATTGTAGCAGGAGGAATACAGGCTGAACCTAAGGAGAAATTTTCACACAATAAACACTGTAAACATGGGAATGGGCAAATGAATACGACTTCTCAGGAGGGTTTTTTTTTTTTTAGTTTGTTTATTTTTTTATTTTTTAATTTTCAATCTTGACTGCAAATTGCATAAAAGTGATTATATCTACAAGTGTGGGATGAGTGAGGTGATCTTTGATCATTTGAGGTCCATTTTTAGTCTTGCTTTCCTCTTAAGTTAAATTTGGTAATGCCTTAATGGTACCTTTTGAAAGTTCTGGCAATTTAAAGCTAATGAAAATCCAAATGTTTAATAGAACACAGGTTGAACTGAGCAAGGTTATTCATGATGAGCACTAAAATGCCAACAATTAGAAAGGAATGGGTTAATGCGTTGACTAATGTTGTAGGTTTATGAGAACTGGCCTTTCTTTTTGTTCTTTTTTATCATATGCATTTATCATGGTCAACCTGGCAACTGAAGCAAATAGCTATTTAAGTTGTAAAAAATGAATCACTGCAATTTCTTGAACTGTATGATATCATGAAGCCTAATAATGTTATACAGCAGAAGTTGTGAGGAAGTTGTAAGCCTTGGGATATTTTGCCCCACTTTTTTTATTTATTTTTTTTTAATGAGCCACAAGTATTTGCTACTTTTTGTATGGAAAACCAAAGATATGTTTAATAAAGCTGTAATTTCCTGTCCACTGGTAATGACTAATGGTGAGTGCACACCTTCTGCTGTTGCGTAAACCCCAGTGTATTTAGAAATGGTTCAACTGATGGATTGTGTGAAGAACTGGATGCAGGCTCTTTGACTTAAAAGCTTCTTAAGAAGTAACAGAGACAAATATAAGTTTGAGCTTTCCCTTTAAAAGGAAAATGGTTCTGCATGTTCCATCCTCTCTGCAGTGTAGACCAGAAGGTAAAAATTAGTATGTATTTGTTGTGTCAGCATGTTTTCACACTGCTGGATGTTGCATGTTTGCAGCTGGTTCTTATGCAGCTGTCAGTGTATAATTGATGAGCATCATCATTTAAAGTGTAAAAGAAAGTGTCTTGGCATAGAGGGACATGATAAAGTGTCATCTACCAGGCATTTTGGACATATGTGGTCACCATTTCCTCTTTCTCCTCTCTCTCTCTGCATTTCTTTGTTGCCCTTGCCAGAATCTACAGAAGTCATCGGAAGCAGCTCAGCCCAGCCTCCAGCCTTCTAATATCACTTTGGTAGCTGTCAGATCATATGAAATGTCAAAATTCATGTGCCCTTCATGAAGAGGTATATTTAGTACAGCTGCTGCATACCTACGTAGTATCTCTGACATTGACATATTAGTTATGCTGTCTTTTGCAATCTGATATCTTTAAATTTGCCACCTTGTTAAGTTTTGATTAATGTGATTCCATTTCACTAAAGTAATTGGCTTGGCCTGTTGTAGAAAATAATCAGCCTTTCTACGGAACAAATGCTAGAACATGCTAATGAGGGAGTGAGTTCGTTAAATTGATGGCGTGGAGTGACAGTTATTAATGATTGTTATGATAAACAAACGAGTGTGAATTGGGATGAGTTGGGCAAAAGTGACAGTTTAAAAATAACGTATATTGGAAAGTACTAACGAAGTAATATACTGTTAGGAAAACAATCATGCAAGTTGTCAAGGGAAGAAGTGTAATTATACAGCTGCACAAGCTGCCTGGGAGGACAGGGACCTGGCTGATAATGGACACGTTTTTTCTTGGCTAGGGGAAAATATGTTATAGCAGAGAGGAGTACAGATTGATAAATTAATTGGCCTTCCTCGTTGTTCCAAGAGCAAACTTGGCCAGCAGATTAGGTAAATAAATGAAGTGACCAGCGATTCCTCTGCATCTGACCCATTTCCTGCCCTTTCTTTTTAATCCACCTATGCATGAACTGTCTAACTGCCAAGTCCAACTGCCTAGGGTGGCAGTGTTCACATATATATAGCTTTCCTGGAAATACTTACGACTTTTTAAATTGACATGCTTTGTATTATGAAGAATTTTTTCTGAGGATGAAGTTTAATTATAATGAGCCATCAGCCTTATGCAAAGTGGCATCAAAGTGAGATGGAGGATGCAAGTGTGCTGATTTTTAGGCTGACTTCCCTTTTCTTTTAAAGTAAAATTTAGATAGAGCTGTCCATCTGAAAGGTTGGGAAAAAAAAAAAAAAGAGATAGTAGTTGCTAGTAGGGTTGTTTGGGAGGTAGAGGTATGGTGCTACTGCTGCTTATTGTTGTGTAAGTTTGGTGCTAAATAGCTTGAGATTGTTGGGTCTAGGAGAAAGACACTTGTGTTTCTGAGACTGACAGCAGTGCCATACATAATTCAGCTGTCAGATTGACTGTGTAGTTGGCTCAGTGAAAGAGCTGAGGAGAAATGTTGAATATTATCCTGATACAAAGGAGAGACAAAGTAAGTAGGCCATTATAAAAAAAGTAAACCAGGCATCAGAAAAATTCCATATGGACAGTGATACTGCAGCTGCTTCTGAAGGTTGTCACTAATAAGAATACTAGGTAGCACATTGTGGATCACTTCAGTGATCTCTTCTCTAATGCAGAGGATTGTGAGGGTACATTTGGGCAGATGTGTGGAACTGAGTAGTCAGTGCTGTTCCACTTCTTTTAATTGTTTGTTTATACTGCCTTGCATTTAAATATTACCTCTCCTCCATGGAACTATGAGCAAATTACCATATTCTTCATAAAGACTGGGGAAGTGATTTTGAAAAGGTTGGCTAAGAGGAAGCGCTGTCATCACTGTCAAATTCCAGCTGCTCGGGATGCACCAATGAATAGAGGATGGAGAAGAGGTTAGATTTTATATGACAGGGTACGGCCATATCAGCACTGAATGGAGTCTGTAAAATGCTTACGTAGGTGTTCTACTACGTGTTTTACTGGATTCAGCGTGGTCCTGGTCTTGCATGGGCTCCAATAATCATGCTACCAATTCCTTGTGGTAACCCTCAAGAGCATGATCTGCTCACTCATCCTGCCATGTTTCCTTCACTGCCCTAGCTTTCTAATTTCTGTTGTAAGTACTAGTTTGCATAGTCTTAGACTTGTGAACACTGAGTAACCAGATACAAACATCTAGCCAAAATAAGCAAGGATAATAATCCTCTTCATTAAATAAATTGAGTCTAAACCTTTATCCTAATAGTTTGTTATAGGTAAAATCCTACCAGTAGCTGGTTTTCACTGTTCATGTAAGGAAGAAAAGAAGAAATAAAATTTGGTTTTGACAGAACTTATAATTTTCCTAATAGTGTCATAGATTCGGTAGGTGTAGGTTAGGGAACTGCTAATTAGTATCTTAATGCCATTTATTGTATATAGATTCTATTATACTGAACTTCATTGTTTAATTCAGAACACACAAATCGGTGACTAAAATGCCCCTTTTTAAACAAAAATATACTAATTTCCAAATTTGTAACAGATGAAAACAGGCATTAAATTCCAAACTATACAGCACTTCTGCATGATGAAGTCTTGTTTTACTGTCATATTACTTCTTGAATGGCTTTATGTATTAAACAATTATGTAAGCCTTCTCTTTCAAACCAGATTACAAGAAAGGGAAGCAGCCTTAAGAAAATTCTCATTTCAGTATTTGTAGTTTCACTTCTGGCTCTCAACACACTCTGTTTATACTTTGCTTCCATTGCCAAACCCTTAGTTTAGTACCTTAGTCTTTTCTAGTCCAGAGGGATAGTATTCCTTTTGTTCTCTCTGACTTCTAGGATGTGCCTGCATTGCCATTTTAGGCTGGATAAGGCTTGTGCTTTTGAAGTACCTCTTCTGCTCTTCCATATTTATTGAATTGCGTTTAGCTCCGCAGAGTCTGGATTCTTTTCTAATGAAGTTGAACTGGAGAATGTCCTTCAGAGGTACAACTGCTGCTGAGCATTCAGTCTGTGGAAACAGATTACATCAAATTCTGATTAAAATCCTCCAAAATGCATCTAATGTTGGACATTAGGTCTTTGGCATTAGATGTTTTCCTCTGGAGGTCTGCTGCATTTGGACATCACTATTTGCTCATATAGGTATAGTCAGTCTTGATAATAACTTTAAAGTAAATATTCATATGGTGTTACTGTTTCTTTGTCTTTTTACTTAATCCCATTTTTCTTTTAATTTCTACCTAGCTGCACTGCTCATTTCTGTCTGGTGCACACCATCACTACTTGTTTATTTAGGAATAAGGGGACTAGTCAGGGTGGCTTGAGGCCACCTCTTGGTAAACTACTTCTGCCTTTGCTCTGTTATC
Organism: Psittacus erithacus; assembly: GCA_009867235.2. Taxonomy (NCBI): domain Eukaryota; kingdom Metazoa; phylum Chordata; class Aves; order Psittaciformes; family Psittacidae; genus Psittacus; species Psittacus erithacus. The sequence goes on from WYDI02030188.1 coordinate 11,865, forward strand.
CATGATGCCTCTTGAGCTTGAGCATTAACTTGTACATTAAAAACTCATTTCTTATTGAGACTACCTAAAAAAAATTTTCTTTTCTTATGGAATTTGTCATATTGCCTCCTCTGTTAACCTCTTAACAAGGTTCTTTTTAATTCAGTCTCACAAATTATATTAGTCACTTAAATTACTTTTGTCTTGAAGAAAACTTATCCTTGAAGGAACTTATACTTCCTGTCTTTATATTTTGTGCTTAAACCTCATGCTTTGCATAAATGACATTATAAAGCCTTTTGAATAGGAAAGATTCTTTTGTCTAAAAGATACTTATATAATAAAGATGTAATTTTTTTTCCCATTTGCCTCTCTAAATGCACATTATTTGCATTTTCAATATGGAAAGATAATTGATTTTGTGTATTTTCTATCATAATAAAACGATGGTTTGGCTCTTAGCATGGAACTTGAATTTGGAGGAGCTCTCATTTAACCTTTTTGTTTGAGCCAATGTTCATGTAGCAAGGATGCTGTAAGAAAGACTTCTCATTTCTTTTTGGTAATAGAAAAATCAGTTGACTGGATGTCTGTGAAGAAGTGTTTCTTCTATGAGACTGAAAACTTGAGTGGGAGTGGGTGAATGTAAGCTAACTGCAATGTGAATATTGAGAAATGGTAAAATCTACTGTTTGGGTCTAGATTTTATTCCGTTCTTTGCAGCTGTCCTCTCATAGAATCATAGAATCAGTGAGGCTGGAAAAGACCTTTAGCATCATCAAGCCTAACTGTTACCCCAGAACTATCCAAAACCGTGTCACTAAGGGCTACATGTTTTTTGAATACTTCCAGGGACGATGACTCCACCACTTCCCTGGGAAGCCTGTTCTAATACCTGACCACCCTTTCGGTGAAGAAATTTTTCCTAATATCCAGTCTAAACCTCCCTTCTCATAGCTTGAGACTGTTTACTCTTGTTCTGTCTCTTGTTACCTGGGAGAAGAGACCAGCCACCTCCTGGCTCCATTCTCCTTTCGTCTAGTTGTAGAGAGGCCATAATGAAGCCACAGTACTACTGCAGTGACGCAGCATTTTCCTTATGATAAAATGGGAATGATATTTGCTTTCTTTAGGCGGAACGCTAAAACTTTTATGTATTAATATTATGTAGCAAACCTAAGTGTGGTTGCAGAGAATTGGCTTCTGAAGGGTAGTGTATGGAATGTATTTTATAAGACAAGTTCACCGAAACATGAGATGGGAAGATGCTAAAATACGTCTCTGTATTGATGTGAAATAATAAATTGCTAACTTAATTTGGAAAGCTATTTGCAATTTTAATGCTCACATAGTTAAGAATATTTTACTTTCCAGGCAATTTTTTAGCATTTTGTTTAAATTTCTGAGGGGACAAGTTTTCTATGTATTCTTAAAGTAAAATCTGAGTTTTCTAGGTTATGCTATTCTTAAATTGTGTTCTGATGTTGTATGCCATTCTCATGGTCTTCTCTGAGACAATCACAGCAATATTAAGCAGTTACCAAAACAAAGATTCGTAAGAGGTGCCTGCTGCTTTTTCAGACTCTCAGAGGTATAAAAATGCCTACATCTTAGAATGAGCTATCACTTCTGGTTTTTTGTAGGCTAGAAAAATTTTAATTTAGTATCTTTCTATCACTTTTGAGAAACCTGTGTAGTAGTCTTTGGTAAATCTGATGTAACTGGGCTTTGTTTGAGATAGCATTAATAACAGCTATTTCCCAGAGATATTGAACAAATAGGATCTAAAGCTGTTGTAAAAGTTTGAAGAAAAAGGCATTTATTTTGTCCTTACTTTTAACTGTATAGATGTAAAGAAACCTTATTTTTTGTTTGTCATAGTATAAGAAGGATTTAGATAGAGAATGGGAGGTTGTTTTGAGTTGTAAAAGGCAGTATTAGGTGGCATATGGTTCACAAGGTGAATCCGGGCTGTGTTCAAACAATATGTATGAGTAACTTCAGGATTAGCAGGAGTCATGCATTCTTAAAAGAACAGCATGTTACTGCTATGCACAGACTTCTACTTCTGAAAATAGATTTGCTTCACTTCGTGAATATAGACACCTGTTGTGCTAATTCTCATGAGAAAATCATGGTGTACTTCTCTGAGGCTTTTCTTTTTGACTTCTGAGGAAATAAAGCATGTAGTTTTAGGTTGTTACCTATGGAGACTGAGTGCCAGTGCATGTCATGAATTATCTACCCCACTAGCTGTGGAACTGGTGAGTTAGTTCCTACCCAGGGAAATGGATGGAGCTGGTGGAGGTGACCAGGTGGATACCTCCCCAAGGTATCCAGCTTTATTCACCCTGAGGGAAGGGTCCTGCCAGCCTCTTGGTGGTAGAGGTGCTGCAGTGGGACTCCATGCCATACTGAGGAGTGAACTGCCCCGAAGAGCAGGCAATGTGAAGCCCGGTGGTGTTGAAGAGAAGGAGCTTGAGCTGCAAAGGAAGATCTGCTGCTCTGTGGACACTAGGTGCAACTGTGTGGGAAAGCAGTGATTAGTTTAGGTATTTATAAAGTCATGGGGTTGGAGCAGACGTGTCAGGAGGAATGTCTTCAAGAGTAGCTGCTGCTAAAAAAACATTTTGCTTTCCTTGGGTATATATAGAGATAGTCATACTTCCAGTTCTCCTGTATTCAGTATTCTACATCCCTGAATATCTGCTGTAAGAGTAGCAAGTGGAAACTGACAGACAAGCCTTCATCAGGATGGAGGAGAGCCTGCAGTTGAGAGAGCTGGGATGACTTTTGCAGCTTACCAGACTAAATTCTACTGAAATGGTCACCTTAGACACACTCTTGACCCCTTCCTTCCTCTTTCCCTCAAAACAATCCCAACTGTTTCCACCTAGCATTCTAAAAAGGATGTGCTGGTTGGAAAATAATCACTCCTTCTAACAGCTCCCCTGATCCACTTTTATACTGCGCAAAGCCAGAAGGTGAGCTGTATTTACCACCTCTGTGCTATAATGGAATAATCATTAAAAATATTAAAATGACCTACAGTTAATTTTAAATGGTAATACATGCTAAAGGAAAAGCAAACGTGAACTGTACCTTGAGAAGTGACTGGTGTCCAGCTATCCTTTGGTCTTTCAGGTGTGGGGTTCTTACTTTTATGTGTCTGTAAACTGGGACAGGAGTTTTGAGGAGATACTACGGGAAGACTCTGACATGAGAGAAGTCGTAGCTGGGCAAGAAGGGTTTTACTTCACTATAACCACTTCTTCATGGCTGTGGTCAGTATTGCCTGTTACCTGGTGCGGACAGGTGAGTTTTACTTTATATGATACAGTGGTGTGCACTTCCTTTATATGCTGAAATCTTTGCCCATGTTTTGTATTTCAAGCTAAAAGCCTAAACAACATTTTCTGGTTTTGTTGTTGATGTTGTTTAGTTGGTTTGTTATAGGTTTTTTTTTTTTTGGAGGGGTGGGACACACAGGGTATGTGTGCTGTTATTAATGTTGGTAACTTGTACCAAAGTATGCTAAGCAGTTTTGGTGTTATTTGATGAGTCAGATCTGTGCCTTCCTATGATTATCAGGTATAGGCAGGTATGCCTACCTGTAGATTAGTGGAAGCGTCAAAGCAACTGTTGAATTTTTAACATATATAGGTGGTTTACCGTAGGCATTATAGAATACTTTTGTCTTCTTAGTACCTCATATTTATCAATACTAGACCAGAGAAATCCTAGACCCAAAATAAAAAGAAGCTAGTTTACATTCTTAGGGAAAAGACTGTTTCTTTGAATGAACACAGCACCAACTGTGGCTATAGAATAAACCCATGATCAAGCAAAAAATGACTGAACCCCATGATATATATTAAAAAAAACCCAAGCAAACAAAACCAAACCCCAAACCAAAACGCAGAATTGGAGTGGTGGGAAGGAAGTATTTGTATAACAGCTGTTCTAAAGCATTCTACTCTTCAGTAAAAAAGGTACTTCTGGTCAGTGTTCCTGCTATACCTGGCTGTGTCTCAGAAATAGTGCTGTTGGCAGTGAAGCTCATTGTTTTGGGAGGCTGATGGCATTGAGTCTTTGAGTTGTGTTTTTTGCTGATCATTTTCATTCACTTAGTCTGTAAGATGCTATGGCTGAAGGCTGTTAGGAAAGGACAAGTTTTAATTGTCTGTATCCCAGGTACATACCAGTATGCAGCTACACTATCCAGCAGCCCACATACTGCCTAGAAAGACTTTTCTGGGGAACAACTGTTGAACTGCTGCTCAGGACCCTGTTCTTGAAATTGGAAGTTGTCAATTATGTGTTTTCCTTTCAAGTTACTGGAAAATATACTTGCTCCTTTTTTCTGCTGTCCATAAAACCAGTGGTTTTGATGTCATAGTCTCTGTTGGAAAAGACAGTGAAACACAAGTCCTTTTGGCAGAATTTCCATTATACCTTTTATTTTCTGAGGATAGGGTTAGTGAATTTCCTGTTGTTTTGGACTTCCATTTTAGTCAGCATTTCTAAAACCTACTCTACACTGCAGGAGAAAAGCTAAGTTGGATGTGAGAAGGAAGTGTCATCTCTCTGAGCTGACTGGCTAATGATTCTTAGTACATAATGCAGTCGTGAAAGAAAGCAAGTTACTGAAACAGGTTATCATTAAGTGTTGCTTTTCAGCAGCAAACAAGCACCCCCACCCTTTCCCTCTGCCACAGCTGAAATAACTCAAAAAGGGTAAACATTTTTCCGTTTCAGGTGTTTCAGTTTCTAAGGCTTATATAGCTTCCACCTGGAGCTTTATTCACAGGATTTTGTGTAGATCTATCTACCGATTTCTATTGAGAGGATTTGGTGGGAAGGAGAAAGTCCTGTAACTACTCATCCTGTAGTTCAGCACTTTCAAATATTCAGGAAAAATTGTTTTGGAAGCAGAAATCACAGGAATGCTCTGCTGTTGGAAAGAATTGATGCCACTTTAGTCCCTGAAAAGAAAGAGGCTTATAAACAGGGTCTTGTGACTGTATGCTGCTACCAAAGGAGGTAACATTAGCTTTCTTGCTTTACATGTTACTCAGCTGTGATTTGTCCTAGCTAGATATAGCATTGCTGTTTCATTGTACCTGAAAAACATGTTTTGCATCAATTTTCTTTGGTATGAGTGGTGTATTCTGAGAATTAGAAATTCTAGGTTTGTGTTTTCTGCTCTGGTTTCTTTCTGGAGAATGGAATGGACTTCAGCGCATGAGGTTTTCTTAGCAGTCTGTTCAGTCTTCATCAGAGAGGCTATGTGGGATTCACTGGTACAGGCTGTGATGTTCTAGATTTCTCCATCATTTATTGTGATGCCTCCATGTTCTGGAGAGGTCACCTTAGGTTTTTTTTATGGGCCATATTCAAGAACTGTCTTTCTGCTGAGACTGAAGGTGGGGGAAAGAAGTCTGTTTAAGCTTTGAAAATAAAGCTTAATTGTGAGCAGTAAACTTCTTTGAGGCATAAGAGATCATTTAAGAAAAATTATTCTTTATTATTATCTAAACACAATTATTCCTAACCTTTGCTGACATTTAAAGGTATATAGTAGTGGATTTTGTGGAATTGAATAATTTAGGTTTTGTGGAGCACTGGGATCTATTAATGATCAATCCATACTAATCTCTGTGTTCCATTATACAATAAATTTGGACAAAATGTCAGCAGAATTCTTCGCATGCTTGTATTTGGGATGATAGATACTATTAATTGATTTTAGAATGAATGGCATTATCTTTAGGCTGAAACAAGAAATACACATTGTCTATTTTGGGGTATTGGAAAACAGTTCAATTTTAGTTACTAATCCAGGTGAAGATAAAAGAATGAGCTTCTTATTGAGCTGGCATGAGTTCAGAATTCATTAGATAACAGACTTCCTTTCAAGCTTTATATGGGATAGTGAAGGGAGCAAACCAGCAGTAGTGGTTTTATGCCTTATTAGCTATTCTCACTGTATGTAATGCAGGAAGTATTAATTGTCACTTCTTGATTTGTTACCGAGAGTAAGACTGAGGAAAATTCAATTCTCTTTGTGGCAAATATGGGGGGGAGTGTGCTAAAAATGTGTTGTGTTTTCTAGGGATGCTAATTCTGAAAAGCAGAGAATGTTATGGAATTCAGATGGAGCAGTATTGGATAATTCTTATCTGTGGTCAAGGAACTCTAATTAGGCACTAATTAATGTTTTACTGCAATGATCAAATACGGTAATATGCTTAAATATTAAAAGTTGTAACAGAATATTTTTTAATAATTTTACATTGTATGTAATTACAAAATATTGTAACTTGTGAAATGAACTCTAATAATTTTTAAACTGAATCCAGCTTTCATAAAATAGCATTACTGATTCCATGGTGTGGTTTAGGAATGTGAAGTCAACACTATAAATTTAATTTTTTTACTACTGTCTATCTCTGCTATTTTTACTATGAATGCTGAATAGTTGTTATAGAAGTCTATTTCCATTGCAGCTTCTCCAAGCAAACGTTTGCTGGCAGACTTTCTTACTTGCTATCTCAACAATTTAGCAGATGCAGCTATCTGGATGCAGGAGAGGGACTCTTCCTTATGGGAAGTAGGAAGACCCTTCCATTACAGGAACTGTAGTGACAGGACAAGGGGTAGTGAGTTTAAATTTAAACGGGAAGTTCAGGTCAGATAAAGGGAAGATCTTTGCTGTGAAGTTGCTGTGGCAGTGGAACAAGTTGCCCAAAGAAGTGGTAAATGCTTCATCTCTGGCAGTGTTCAAGGCCAGGTTGGACTGAGCCTTGGGTAACATAGTTTAATTTGAGACTTCCCTGCCTGTGTCAGGGGGGTTGGAACAAGGTGATCTTAAGGCCCTTTCCAATCTTAACCATTTTATGGTCCCTCTCTTCTGGCTTGCAGAGGATTTAGGTGAGATGCAGTTGAGCCCTTTTTTTTCCTAATAGTAATAATGATACTCCCATGGTGTGGAGTTGAAATCTAATCCTTTCAGGACTTTGTTTTTTGCTCTGTTTACTCTACCTGATATAACTAACTCAAGTGAGTTACACAAGATGGCAAATGTGAATTATTTAGTGTGTATGTACGTCTTGATGTATACTTATACATATTATGCAGATTACACACATAGTTTTAAAAAGGAATAAATCTTTTTTTTATCTTTTAAATAAAGCTTTATAACAGCTTTGCAAGTGCAAAAAAGTTCTATGCCAACTAAAAGCAAAGCAGACCTAGAAAACTGATGTAGTTTTGTTAAGCAGCATACAGCTTATGGAAATTTGCTATATGATATCATCCTTTAAAGTTTCTTGTTTGCAGCATTAGTATACTAATAGTCACTTGACAACTTTTAGTGTTAAGAACCTTGCATACACAGATTTTCACTTTGAGAATCTAGGTACTTCAGCAGGTACATGTAACTGATAAATCTTTTTGTAGTTGTCAAAACAACTTTGTACTTTTTCTGATTCAACTAAAAGCACTTTGACAGTCTGAAACCTGGTATATCAATAGGGAAAGCAAACAGTCTATTAATTTTAGTACCACATTTCACTGAGAGTTTTGACATTTTTGAAATATATCACTTCAAACAGTGAGACAGAGATGCTTAAAGGTTGTTACTGGCAAAAATGTTGTTGGTTATTGATGGTACTGATATCACACAGTGACATCTTTGCATAGTGGTAGAGTCTTGTTTGAAAACCAGGGTAGTCTGACCATATGGACTCTTGTCTCATTAGTCTGAGCTCTAGTTTCTATGCCTTGAGGGCCTCAAAAAAACCCAAAACAAACACAACAGAAAAAAAAAACCAACAAAACCAAACCAACCCTGACCTAGTTGCTGCTTGGTGATTGTCATTGTTTGTAGTCTACCTGTCAGTTCTCAGTTTTGCTGATGTGTGGAACAGCGTTGTCCTGATGTCTAAAGTCATTCACCATTAACTTGAACTAGAGATGCTGCTAGAGAAGGACTCGTTTAGAGAGATAAAACAGACTACAGGGATCTGATATTTGTTTTTCAGTCTGGGAAGATTACGGTGTGTTTGTCCATAGTGTGCACTGTAGTCTGAAATAGGCTCTTTGCAAAAACACTGTGTGGTCCCAGTTTCCTCAGTGCAGTTATACTGCCTTTTGGTTTGTGAGTCTTTCTGTGTTTAAACGAATAATTTTCTCCTTTTAAGCTGTTGCGAAATCACGGATATTATTGTGAATGTCTTGCCAGACACCAGAAGTAAATAGAAATTCGCAGTTGTCTTGTGCAGTTTAACAGCTGATGTGAGAGCACTCTCCAGTGCGGTCTTGCAGAAGATGATACTTAAAAAAAAAAGGTGGTGCAAACCTTATTTTTTAATAGCATTGTTTTTATGGAGCTCAGTCCATTAAGGTAATATGAATATGCTGCTTTTTGTGCTGGGGAAGGAAAGTGACATAAAATAAGCATGTAAGAGTTGTTTGACTTGAATCTGGAGTACTATGGAGGAGACTTGCAGTATGTGCTCAGGGTGTGGTGCAGTCTGGGTGCTCAATCTATTGCAGGCAACTTCTTCACTCATGCATGTAACATCGTTTTGCTCACTATGTGTACCTGGATTACCTAATCTGGAACAGTTTAAACCTTTCTCAAATTTCCCTTGGAAGATGACTGTCTAAACTTTGCTAGAATAAAGTTTAGAATTAACGTTTATTTACTTGTATTCAGATCTGAGTGTGTGTGTGAAAACCTTTGTGTTAATGAAAATATATTCATGTTTCTTTGCATTTTTAAAGAATTTAGTTGTTAATTTAGATATAGTTTTGAATTTTAATGAAACATCAGAACCTTTTAGCTGAAAGGTCATTAAACAGTAGGGTCTGGCTCTCTGTTTCATTTTGGCTTTTGTTTTTTTGTAACTGCAAACCTGTGTAGTATGTAAATTGTTCAGCACACTATGTGGTTAAAAAAAATGTAATTCAGGCAAAATTACTAATTGGTGTTGGATAAATACAATGTTCTAGGAGATCTGTAATCAAAGATATTCTGTGGAGAAGAAAATTGCTAGCAGCTGAAGCTCTCTATGCAGAATATATCTAGTGCAAATTTTTTTTTCCAGCTTTCCTTTGGCATGGATGAGTAACATCTATGCTGATTTGTCCACTTAGGGTTTTTTGTTGTTACTATTGACAGAAAAAACCCAGAACTATAATATGAGAATGATTGTGGGATGAAGCCATAGGCTGACTCATCCTATATAAACTAATAACACAAATATTAATGGAAGCACATTTCACATGAGCTTTTTTTTTCAGTGGAGTTTGGACTCCTGAGACTTATCCTAACAATAGTTCCAGATGCAATAATAATTTTTATTACTTTTGCAAAGTGAATTTGAAAACTGTATAATTGAGATGACTTGCTTTAATCATTCTACTGCCAAACTCTTGGCAGCACAATTTGATGGTTTTAAATTAACCCCATTTTGAAGGCATGGATATCTAGGACTGGAGATGTCCTTAGCAGTGCTAGCCTGACACTAATAATTCCACACTTACTAAAATTCTCCTTTTAACAACTTCAAAGCTGAAGTATGCTAGCAATCTGTATGTTGACTTTGTTACAGGATTTCATGGGAACTGCCTGTCCAGGAAGAGTTATTTAATGGGTGGTGGTAAAAATCAAGACTGGTACAGGCTTACTTTATAAGAACTGAAAGATGTTCTCAGTGAAAAAGGGAAAGCAGTTTACATACCATGCTGCTTTTTCAGGTGCCAGAATTTACTCATATGGAACTAAACAGTGCTTTTCGTCTGTCTGTCATCCATTGAATCTCTTGATGGCCATCCTTTTGCTAGAATCACAATTCAGGTGTTAAGAAAACCTCTAAGTTACTTAACACAGGAGTATTGTATGGAGTTTCTAACAGAAACACCTATTTGAATAGGTGACTTCCTCATAGAGGAAAGATTTCTAGATTTAAATTGCAGAAACGAGAAGCACTGCTGTTGGCCAATGGAATGGTTGTACAATGAAGTCCCAACATAGGGCCTTTTTTTATTTCGCTTACCAAGTATTTATTCTCTGTACAAAAGTCCTTGAAAGGATGTTCTTTGCATGGAGGAAAAGGATTTGTCAAAAGGGAATGTAGAGGGGTGTGTGGTTTGTTTTTCTTTTTTGTCTTGAAGTAGATGTAGATGAGGCAAAATTTGGAGGAAAAATGCGTTGAACTGAGAAAAATTTGATATGTGCAAATTATTCCTTTTGTACTTTTTATTATTATTTCTCAGATATGAGCCTTATGAGTGTTTATACTTCACACGCAGAACTGATGCTGTTGTTCCCACTGTTGCCTTAATATCCATTTCTTTGATGTTGCAATGAGATTTTTTTGTTTGTTTGTTTTTCTTCTCTCAGCAAAGTCATTTGTATGTACCAGAGTTTCAGCTCGAGAGACAGCCCACCAATATTTTCCTAGCGCATAAGGATGTAACTCTACATTTAAATTTATTGTAAAACATTATGCTCATCTGTAATTATATTACTTTAAAATAAAGCCTTCATCTGCTCTAAGATCTTTTGATGTCCCTTCCCTGCTGACTCTTTTTTTCTTGTTCCCACTTACGTTAATGTGAAGAGACAGTTGAGTAAATGCACAATGAACTTCAAAACCTAGTAATTGTTTTTCAGAAAGAATGAAACTTGTGAATTAGATATGGATTGTAAAAGAACACCAGAGCTGATTAGTGTTCGTTCGGTTTGCCTGCTGGACCGTTCTGACACCTGTCTTCCTGCTTTCCCCATAAATGCCATTGCTGATCCCTCTATACTGCCAGTCACATGACAGCCCAGGAGAACTTGTGGGTGGGAGTTAAAAGACTCCCAGTGAACCTTGTCAGGCTTAGCAATTCATGAAACTTAACATAAAAGGCAACGTTAAACAAAGATGAGTTGAATCCATTTACATGCAAACTGTAGTTATCTGTATGAAAAAAGCCGGGAAGGGGGGAATGTTGAAGGGGTTACTATTTCTTTCTTCCTTTTAGGATGTGTAGATAATGAGTTGTGTAAGACTTAGAGGGGGGAAAATAAGCCAACATTCAAGGCATTGAAAAATTGCTTTTTAGGAAAAATCTTTTTCATCCTAACCATCTGGTTGCATCTTGTTTACAGCACAGTGTGCCAGTTTGTGCTTATTAATCATGCTTACACAAGTATCTTAATTACTCCCCATGTAGCTGCTCTGTTTTGAACTCAGAAGTTGACCTTTTTCTTTTTATTCCTTTAAACCATTAATCATACATAATCAACTCCAACGGGGCAGAGCCAGGGAGAAGGCTACCCAGATTCCAGAAGCACATGCTAAATCCTGAGAAACCCTGTAGACAAGAGTGACTGCATTGCTATCAGTCAGGCATATCTTAATTAATGACTGCTTTGTGTGCAGGCATACTTAGATGTCTGTAACCTGGTGCGTTTCCCCCTCTTCTGCTTCTATTTGTCGAGATAACAGTTTCTTCCCTTCCTTATGATACTGAAGATAATTTAAAAAGTCTCTTTATGAAAGGATCTTCAGAGACATCATGTGAATGAAATGGAACTGATTCTCTTGTCTATGTTCTATCATTCCTTCTGTAATAATTAAAATTTAGAGAGGATATAGAATGGCCAGAAAAATTTCTGGGCTCTGGATTCTTCTAGTATAAATGTGTTGGAAGGGGGTGAATTCTTCAAAAAGAACTAGAGTTAACAGATGAATTCCTCTTCTTCCTTATTTAAAAAGAAAAAAAAGGGGGGGCAGGGAATGGAGAGAGAAAAATTGTCTGAAGAAAAAAAACAACCCCTTGTGTGTGAGAAGACTTGAAAGAGTGGAATTTCAGAAATGGCATTCTGGTTTCTAGTGTATGAGACAAATTATAGTGTGCAAAAGTAATTTTGCCTGCTCTGAAACTCAGCATGATGAAAATTTCATCACTAAAGAGAGAGGACTATCCAGTCTACTCAGTCAGCTTACATATTTATATATGGGGGGGGGGAATGGGGGAGAATTTGCAAGTATGACTTGCATTTGTCTCTCTAGTGCTGTTGGTTTTTTGTTGGTTTTGCCATAAATACTGTATTTAGAATTTATGCTGCTTAATCTCAGTTGTGCTTACCGGAGATGTGATTTCAATATAAAAGCTTTAACCACGGCTAAGGCTCTCTTAAAAGCCTTATGATTATGCTATCATAATAAACAGTCTGTTTATTTTTATTGCATGACCGAAAAAGAAAATATTATCAAAAAAGTACAAAGGGAACAGAAAAAGATGAAAAACCTGCATCAGAATATTGGCATCCTGAACATTATTAATGCTTAATTCAGGTAAAAGCTTCGCCATTCCAAATGTAGAAGAATTCACGGCTGTCTCTTCTTCTGTTAAAAACTACTTGTTCTTGAACTGAGTATATAGTGTGTAAGGTGAACTGTTTCATCCAGTCTTGTGTATAATTTGGCCATTTGTATTGGGCTTTTTCTTTTATTTAAGCTAAAAGTTTTATTTAGCCTTTTTTACTTATGTTTCAGATAGGACCAGAGTGAACAGGGCATCACTGGTTTGTTTTTTTTTCCACCTGAACCTTGTGGTACCTTAAAGTGAAGATGTGAATCACAGTGGTAACTTCATGGGTGACACAGTCACAAGGTGCTGATGACCTTTCTTTGCTAGCAGGTAGCCTGTAGGTGAAAGATGGCTTACCAGCAGTGTAGCCCAACTGACTAAATGTAGTTACCCTAACCAGAAGACTGGTGTAGGTTGCAGAGTTAGTGATCCACATAACAGTTAACCTGGGTAGGGCCTGGCCTGTGCTACACATGTGCCCTGGCTGCAGGGTAAGCTCAGCCACCTCCTGAGAGAAGCCTGCAGGCAGCTCCCACTTTGCACTGGTGATTATGCCGCCTGCATGGCCTTGCCTTTATCTAAAGCTGCAGCAACAAGCTGTCATGTGAACGTCTTTTTTGTTTAGCAGTAGAAATGATAAATAGGATTGCTCTCATTGAAGAAAATCCTGTAAGACCTGAAAGGAACAAAATGAAGTAACCTTTCTACGGATGGGATCTGCACGGAGAGCTGCACCTTGGTTGGTGCAGTACTGTGCAGCTCAGGGTTCCCAGCATCTGAAGGGATGTAAAATTGTCTATATGGCTTTTTTTTCTTTATAGTTTTAGCTCCCATAAATAACACGCTTTACAAAGTCTGAGTATTTCTCTTACTGGGATCATAATGAACCAGCACTTCCTGGTGTAACATGCAAAGCATTTGGCTTCCCTAAGTAGATCACTACTGTTGCCTTTCTGCAAGGCTGTGTTCAAAAGACTGCTACTTTGTGCTTGTTTCTTTGTTTGATTTGAGCATTTAAATTATAAGTCAGAGTCTGAGTCAGAGGTGGTTCTGCACCGGAGGCATGCGTCTTGAAGCGTTTCTTGTACTGCAGTGCATGTAAAGGCATTATGTTGAGATAAATTGTAAGAGAGGTTTGTCTGTGTAATGAATAGATAAATAGGAATAATGAAAAGGTAGAAAGGGACTGATGGTGGGGCAGTACAGTTACCTTTCATCACAAGCAGCTTTTATTACCTGAGTGAGGTTGTTTCCTGAAATAAATGCCAGAGTTGTAATTCCACGTGCTTCTAATGGAAACATCTTCTTTCTAGTCATCATATCATTGAAGACACAAGTACTTTATAACACTATTTCCTCATCAGTATTTTAATCATTGCTTTTATTTCATGTTTGTGACTGTATACTTTTCATTTATGTTTTTTTTTTCTTCTTAATTCTAGTTTCAAATTCGAATGGAAAACGTTCTTATTGTATTTTTTGGCCTCTTGAAATAAATACATGATTATCTCAAATAATTTGAGTTGTCTTCTGTGAAGCCCTTCATGATCTGTTTGTTGATGTTACAACATGAGTTCACAGTAGATCTAAAAAGAGGAGAATGCCTATGTGAAAACAATGTAACCTCACATTAGTCATGAAATGCTTTGGTTAAAAAATGAATCCAGAAATGTACTATTTGTTGGAATACAGGCTGCTGGAAAATAGCCTGTGTGCTCAGTTTAACGTTCTTGGAACAGTACACCTGTGGTGCCTGTATAACTGTAGTGACGTGCCAACAAGTAGTGTCAACCTCTGTAAACTGACACAGGGACATTCTTCACCTGGCAGGTGGTGGAATTTTTTTCCCTTTTGCCAAATGAGATCTTTTGTAGATACATACTATGGAAAAAAAGTAACCCTCAATTTTGTGCAAAAGGTTAGTTTTACCGTTGTGAAATAGTCTCTGTTGGTTTGGTGGAGAAACAATAAACAGAACCATTTTCCTATTAATGGTTAAGTATTTGTTTTAGATTTAGCAGTTAAATGAACTAGCTGTTTCTGTGTTAAAATTTAAGCCTGTATAAAGATGGGGCTTCATCTATGGAAGCTGGACTACATGTTGTGTTTCCTCAGAAGGAAATGCTTAAGCCTGGATTCCATAAAACTCACAGATACAAATTCAGCAGGCAATATTTTATATATCATGCTCTTGGCAGCAGTATTCATTGAAAATATTTCCTCTGTCATTGCTGACTACTTGTTTCCACTTCTGTGTCACCTCCTTGGCTGTCCTAGCATATCTGACAGGCAATGTGCTGTGCAAGCAGGCCTGAAAAAATGTTGGGAGGGAGGTGGAAATGACGGTAGCATCTTAAACTGGTGTCATCACTGAAGACAGCATGCCTGCAAGCTGCAGCCTTCAGTTCTGGAAGTTTTCTTGGTCTGTTGGTGGGATAGAGATACAGAGATAGTTGCTTATTTTGGCATTTTTTTTTTCTCCCCAGAGTTTTTGGGCTTTATGATAGAACTAGTCTTTGGTAGCTGAATCATGTTTGTTTCTGTTTTTTCTACACCACTTAGAAACCCTCAATATAAGTTTTCATCTGCGTATCCTCCTAGGTAATGCATCTATAGTAGAGGATGGACGAAGGGGTAGTGTATTAAACTGGTGTACAGTTATGGTGAGTTGACCATGGCTATATGCCAGGTGCCCACCAAAGCCACTCTGTCAGTTCCCTTCCTCAGCTGGACATAGGAAAGAAAATACAATGAAAGGCTCATAGCTTGGAATAGGGACAGGGAGAGATCACTCACCAATTACTGTCATGGGCAAAACAGGCTTGACTTGGGGAAATGGGAGTAATTTATTACTGATAAAATCAGAGTAGGATAATGACAAATAAAACCAAATCTTAAAAACACCTTCCCCTCAGCCCCCCTTTCTTCCTAGGCTTAACTTCACACCTGATTTCTCTACCCTCTCCCCTCCCAGCAGCACAGGGGTACAGGGATACAGGGGCTGTGGTCAGCTCGTCACACATTATTTCTGCTGCTCTTTCTTTCTCCTCCGTGGACTCCTCGCAGTCTTCCCCTGCTCCAGTGTGGGATCCCTCCGACAGGAGACAGCCCTCCACAGACTTCTTTACAAACTGCTTCAGTGTGGGTCTGTCCCTTCCACAGGGTGCAGTTCTTCAGGAACAGACTTCTCCAGTGCGGGCTTTCCATGGAGTCACAGCTTCTTTCAGGCATCCTCCCGCTCCAGCATCCTGGAGATGGATATCTGCTACACTGTTAACCTCCATGGGCTGCAGGACGACCACCTGACTCACCATGGTCGTCACCACAGGCTGCTCTGCTCCAGCACCTGGAGCACTTCCTTACCCTCCTTCACTGATCTTGGTGTCTGCAGGGCTGTCTCTATCACATATTCTCCACTCTCTGCTGCAGTTGTGGTTGCCCATATCCCCCCTGCTGTTACCCCCTTAATAAAATATGTTATCTCGGAGGCACTACCACTGTCACTGATGTGCTCAGCCTTGGCCAGTGGTGGATCCGTCTTGGAATTGGCTGGCATTTGGCTGTATCTGATGCAGGGGAAGCTTCTAGCAGCTTCTCACAGAAGTAGCTATAGCTCCCTGTAGCTCTCCGCTACCAAAACCTTGCTGCACAAACCTAATACAATAATAAATATTCTTTTGTATGATTGTGTTATGATGTTTGGAAAGCATCTTTATTCTTAAGTGTTTAAAGGCTCGAATTCAAGTATGAGAAATCAGTAGTAAAAGAAAATTAATTAAAAAAATTTAGTAATCATAAACCAGTTGCATTAAAGCTGGCATATGGAAATATGGATTGATCTTAAAATGGATTGCGAATTCTCTATAATTAAAATACTCTGATCATAAAAAGGTCTTTTTCTAACGTTGTCTTCCATTCCTATGTTACTTTTCACTAGTAAGCTCTGTAAGTGTATTGGGGGTGGCAAGAAACCCGTTACAGCTGACTAAATATGCACAAATATTTTAAGTAATTGAGTATGACAAAAAGGGTATTGTAACAGATAGTCTGCTGAGCTCCTTACATTGCTCTTTTTTCTTCCTCTTTTCACTAGTGCAGGTATTAACTTGTTCATAATGTGTATATTATGTTTTTTTTTTGCCTAGCAAGTGTATGTATTTCCTTGAATATTGGAATTATTCCCCTTAGAAATAAGCAAACAAATGAAAGCACCAGCCCCCAAACCTCTGAGTTATCAGACTTCTAAATTAGGGATTATCAGTATTTAGCAATGCCTTTTTTGACAGTCTCTGATAATATGCTGTGGTGTAGATTAGGATCGTCTGAGTTTCTTATTGCCTCAGTTGCATTGGGTTGATGTCTCTAAGCATCATACTAGTTCCATCCTAATGGGATTATATCATTGGAAGAAATGTTTCAGTATATTTTTGAGTGAATTACTAACATTGCAAATTAGAATTAATAGAATCAGTCAAATTAATGCTGTCCTTTACACCATGTTGGACTAATTTGTAAATCAGCCAGTTTTACCTGTTTATATAATCTGAATCATTTTGAGGATTATCTCAAATGCTGATCTGTCCTTGACATCACTTTGGTGCCTGAGCTAAACCCTTGGAGATGATAGCATTAGTAGAGTGTCAGTTTTGTCACTTGGAAGCCTTCCTCAGTCAAATTGCTGTCTCAAGACAGTCCCATATAACAGTTCACAGATGTCTTTTAAAACTTGGCTTTAACCTTCAAAGGTAACAGAATATATATATAAAAAATATATATATTTTATTCAGTAAATTATTTAAATATTGATTTTTTTTTTAAAGGAAATTGGAAGTAGAGACCATAGTAGCAAAGTATTGCTATTAGCAATCTTGGCAAGTTTCTTGATTTTTGTCTCCTTTGTATTATGGATGAAATGCATGGGAGTAAGGCTGGCTTGCCTATTTT
>WYDI02030188.1:29262-53825 GCA_009867235.2 Psittacus erithacus
CTTGTATAAATGACCCAGTGTAACTACAATAAAATGACACGTTGCTTGCATCAAGCAGAGTCCCGTCTCTCAATCGCGGCATAATCTCTGGGTTAAATCTCTTCCTGCCGAAAGACCATAGTTTAACAGATGCCAGTGTGCCCCAAAGACCTCCATTACATCTTACTTTTAATCTAATTGAAGGGGAAGAATATGAATTAACAGTTCATGGTAAGTGGAAATAGTTAAAGCGTAGAGTTAGCGAGAATCCTCTGCAGCAGGAATAAAATGGATAATAAAACTGAGCACTGCAGTGAAATTTTCTGCAATATTCGTACACAGAACTACCTGGAATTTTTAAAGTAATAAATAAATTAATAAAAAACTAATTTGCTGTGGGTGCTAAGAGTTCAAGACGAACATAAAGATACATGTTTCAAATACTTAATTTATCTGTATTGGTGATTTACTTTCTGCTGCTTATGTGCTACTTATTTTACAATATTTCCTGAAAATCAGCTTAAAGATGTTACCAGTCTTCCTACTACAATGCACCAACATTGCACTGAACCAACATGTAATCCAAAGCAAGAAAAGGATGAGAAAACAAACATTTTTACACACAACAAAGAAGATTTGGAAGAAAAAGCTATAGCCCTTAGCTCTTGTAACTACCAACACCAGTTCTGTTCAGCTTTTGTTGCAAAAGCAAATTTTTAGCAGATAAAAAGACAGCTTTGACTCAAAGAAAACTAGCATGAAAGAGCTTCCCTAAGAACTCAAATGCAGCTGGTGTGTTACAATTCTAGCCAGAATGTTCTGTGGGGAAATGTGCTACTACAAGGGATTAGAAATTATGTTGTTAAAACCCCAGGGAAACAAGACAGAGGGAAAGCAGATGATTTCCAAACCCAGACTTCATAAGTCCAAAAAACCACACTGAATTCCCTGCTCTGTACCTGTGATAGGTCTCAAAAAAGTCTGCTCTGGAAGTGGTTTAGAGATTCCCCAAGAGTTTATCCAGGTATATCCACAGAAGACACGCCAGTGCTTAGTGTGCTTTAGCACAGACCAAACTAGCAACATTCAAGGCATCATTAAGCCAAGACAAATTTCTTTCTTAAGGGAAAGATGGTCATTCCGCCAAGTTGTTAATATTATTTCAGAAGGAAAAAATCCCCCAAAACCCAAAATCCAACAAACCAACAGCATCCCCACCCCCATCACTTCCACTGATTAGCACTAGCTTTCCAGAGACTGGAGGAGAGATAAGACTTTGCTTTTACAACCATTTCCCATGGGCAGAAGAAAATTATTAGTCTGCCCAACCGATGCTATTTATTTTGATATTCTCATCAGCTGCATATAAATAGAAAAACATCTTGATTTTCTACAGTCTGGGGACCACCTAAAGGCAGGAGTGGCTAGAAGAAGAGAAAAAAATAATATTGTAGCATTTCTGTTCAAATCAAACAGAGAGTCTGTGATCCCCTATACAGTGTACAAACACCTAGCATATTGGTTCAATATTAGCTAACACAAGTCCCTTTTCTCACTTGCAGTATTAAAAGTGCAGATAGGTCAACAGCAGAAAATTGTGTTGCTCACTTCCTGTGACTGCTGAGATGGTCTCAGCTACAAGATCTTAAGTTGTAATATGTTGTCTAACATAAGAGGGAAAGAGGGAAAGAGGAAAAGAGGGTGAAAAATTTTTGTGCTCTTTAGTATTAACTCTACCAGAAGCAAAATTTGGCTTTGCAGTATTAACTAATTAATCCTCCCATTTCACTTGTGAAGTCTGAGTGAAAGTTTAAGACTTAAAATGAAGGACAGTTGTTACAGATACAGCTTTATTATACAGTGAGAGCAATGAGTAAACTCACAAAACCACAGCAAGTCTGCTTTGTTAAGCAAGTCAGATTAAGCAATCTTTCCATGAAAAAAGTCAGTAGAAAACTATAATTACAAAATAAAATATGCAGCTTTTATGGAAAACAGAAACAAAAACAAAACCAACAAACAACTCAGTAGGTTTAATACTTATTAATAAATATAATAAATACTATAAATCATGAAACAAAAAAATATTGCCAAATACTGCATGACAAAAGAGACTGTCAGAAAATGGACTAATAATTTTATTATACTTTTTTGTATTAGGATAGCAAATAAATAAGCAAAGCGTTATGACCAATTCTTAGCCTCTTCAGGATGAGAATTTATGTATATAGTGCCAAGTGACTGGCTCACCATAGATACTGTCTTACATAGAAGGTGCAGATTCTTGGCGTTTTGCAACAAAGTCATGGAAAATTTCCAATTTTCAACAACTTAGAATTCAAGTTTCTGATTTGAGGTTTGGGTGGGGAGGAGAGACAAGGAAAGAAAAGAGTTTTCAGTGTAGAATTACATAAATGAATGCTCACAATCCCAGGCATCCTCACTGAATGATTCAGAGTTTGAGAGGTGCTTTTTTATATTTACATAATCTCTATACATCAGACAATACATACTGACAGCAGTAGCTAACCTGCTGTTTCTGGATGTTAATCAGTATATTTTCTGGTCATTCACCAATAGATGTATTGATACATTTATATTATGAATAGGATTCTAAACTCACAGTTACATTACCAGGATTTCAGAAATTAATCCAAGCAACTCTTGCCAGCATACAGGCAGGTCTAAGTCTGGCATTGCAGAGCAGCAATAGCTACATGTACTCCCTTTTTGTTTTGAAGTCTGCACTTAAAATGACCCTGCTTGCATATCAGCTGAAATAGAGTTAGGTAAGAGTTGGGCATAGATGAATGAGAGGAAATGTGCAAGTCACTGAGCCTTGCACCTCCTTCAGTTGCAGAATGTCATGCAATAGGTGCTTGCTATTTTTTTTATTTCCTTCTCTACTTGTCACACTATTTATAACCAAGGAGATATTTGAAGTCTGACAGTTTTTCTTGTTGTCCTCATGGTACTGGTTTACTAGGATAGAAATAATTTCTTTCCTTAGGAGTAGCAGGGAGCAAAAATATCAGACATTTCACATTCATAATTCTTTTTTCATAGGTGCTCATTGGCTAATATGCAACCATGGTGCCTTGGAGAGCTAGCTTTTATTGTGATTTAATTTATGAGCCTTGTCCCAGTGGAAATTTCAATTCTTGCAGCTAACATCTGCATGAACAGATTTTCGCCTTTGATTCCAAATCACTTGTTTTAGTACATTCCTCTATCGGCTTTTGAATTTTTAACATATATTATAATAAATCTATCAGCAGGAAGAGCTGTTCCAGTGCAGACATGGCAGATCAATGCAGCATTTACCTGTGAAGTCACAGCATTAGGTCACAGCAAGACAGCCACTGTGACACACTCAGCAGCTGAGGACGCTGTACCATCTTACCTTTTGATGGCAGAGCCTTTTGTTCTGTTTCTCTTTAGAAGAATCCAACTCTATTCTTTTCAGACAGCACATAATGTGTAATTTCTCCTTTGGCTCCACTACCTTTCAAATTAACAAACCCTTGCTTCTTATTGTTTTCCCTCAGGTTTTCTTAAGTCTGCTTTGATGGACTTGAAGCATCTTTCAGTAACCACCTTAAATGAGTTCAGTCTTGGTTTATGATGGATTTAAGCTCTAAAACTTTATAAATTAATAAAATATTACATAAATGGAGCTGACTTATAATGGAAAATCAGCCATATTTATAGTGAAAGTTTTCTACTTTTTCACAGAAGCCTACATTTCTCTAGTGTTTCTTCCATTACTATTGCTATTTCTATTGTTGCATATGACAGGAATTCTTTTATACTATGAGCAGCCTCCATTCTTTTATTATTAGCAGCACAGCAGTTAAAGAATGCTATTAGCATTAGTAATTGTCTCACAGGACATGTTCCTGTGCAAAGCCATGGAGAAGTCTGGTTATTTCTATCCTACATACACAGCCTAAGTCTCCTATTATTAAACATTAGCAAACTTCATTCTACAAAAATACTTACTTTAATGTGAAGTGTACATGCAAAATATATATATGCAAAAGATATTTTACATATTATGCAAAATATGTATACGGAAAAGTTATTTTGCATATCTTTGTTTCCAAAGTCTGCAGAAAAATCATTAAAATGCAATTTTTAATGGTGCAGGCATTGAAGACAGGGGTTTATGGGGGTTTTAATTTTTTCTAAACTTGGTTTTTGTAGGAAATAATAGTATATTTATTCAATACTTATTTTCCATGTCTTATTTATATTAACCTCTTCCAGTCATCTTTTGCAGAGAAAAGTCTTGATCAAAAAGGACTGAAAGTAATATTCCTACTGATCACCACAGAATGGAGAAGAAAGCAACTTTGTTTCAGAAAATAGCCAAGTTTGACCTCAAAATATCGTCTTTTATATGACTGGGCAAAATTACTGTGAACAGGTCTACATGAATATTTTCCCAGTTTCCCTTTATAATTTTCTTTCTTGCTCATTGCTAACAAAAATTCACAACCAAACATAGTAAAAAATCAGGTAACTAACACTTTTACAAGATATTCCAATGCAGATGAATACTAGAGCTGATCTTTTGGACAAAATCTTTCTAGAAGCACAGTAGCATTAATCTTTTTTTTTTTCCATCCTCTATCTTCCTGGCAAGAATCATTAGAATTGTCTTGACAGAGTTTGCACGAAGTAGTCCACATACATTCAGCTTTGTCTTTCAGTCCTCTTCAGCATCCAGGAATTGTGAGAAGGCTACAATTTTTTTTATCTTAATCTTTAGTTCTAGAAGTCTTCAAACAACCTCCAATTGAAATTGAAGTACTACAAAACCCTTGCACCCACACAATTTTACCTAGGACTAACAAAAATATTTTCAGTTCCTTTGGATCATCAGTTTTTGTCCAGGGACTACACCATGTTTTGGTCTCAGTTAGAGTCTTAGTGCTTATTTAAAATGGGATTATTTTAAAAGAGAAGTTAAAAGTTCTCTCTCCTTCCCCTATGACTATAAATAGGAAATAACAGTTTAATTTATGAAAGACAATACTAAGCCTCTGATGTTTTCTCAGGAAAAAGAAAGCAAACCATTAAAAAAAAAAAAAAGAAAAAGAAAAAACCCTCAGTGACCGTAAGCTAGTTCAGTAACACAATACAACACATACTTAATTGCCTTAAGGTTGTGCATGTTATGTCATTCTACATGTCACTGTTCCTTTTAACAACACTGCACCATTTCTCCAGAGATGCAAGTCACTTTTCTTAGCGGGTGTTTGTTCTGAAAATATATTCAAAACTAAACGTCTGAATGTGTCTGTGTGGTGTGTGTTTACCTTTACTCAGAAGCTTTACTGGGGGGGACGTATATCCTCAAAATGAAGGCACAGAAGGTGTCAAAATTTAGCCAACTTATAGGTGCCTCAAATGGAAAATTAGTTAGCACTAAGGATTTAAAGTGTATGTTATTAAAAACATAAGCACTTGCACACGTTGTTGACGGAAGTTCTTAATTTTTAGGGCAGCACTTTTTCCAGTGTTACCACTGGTGATTAATATTTCTTAGAACTATCACAGAGATGGTGTGTGTCTTATCACAGAGTGCTTACATTAAGAAATCTATTTTAGTATCACTCTCATTACTGCTGCAGAGGATTCCTGCAAACTGTGATCAGCAAGAGTTTGATATGATGGCTGAAATTATTTTAAAATCACATGCTAGTAGTCAGCAGTCCCACTCAGGGATGTTGGACTAGCTAACATCCATCCAGCTACCATATCTCAAGAATATGTGTATTAATGATGAAATGCAGCCTTAAATGCTTATATTTTCTGTTAGAGCCATGTTTAGCTATATTTTTCTCTACAAAGAATTCCTGAGGAAAAACAACCTAGAGGGCTCTTTCTCTAAAGATACAGCCTTTTTATTCATCTCAGTTTTGCCTATTATTCCCTTTAGAAGTGGACTTAAATAAGATGGAGCAAAATTGGTCCATAGAGCCTACAATAGGTTTTGCCACTTGTAGACCCTAGAAGCAGGGCAGGGCTCCCAAGCAAGCCAAAATGGTTGAAAGGTATCAAAACAGTCTGCTATCAAGGTCTACTTTGAAACTGCAGAAAACACTAACACAGTACTTGCTTTTCCCAAGCCAACCTTAGTCTTCCCTTTCCATTCCCCCTCCCCCATTTTCTATTGCTACCTTCTTCTCAACAACAAAACTTGCGTAACTTCTGGGGAGAAGTAACAGGATGGTGACTCTTTCCCCTTTTAAGATTGTGAAAAGATTTGAAATTCAACTTTCTCCCTTCTAAATAAAGGAAGGTGTTCAAGTATCATCAAGATACTGTATCAAGACATCTCTGGGAAAGTGCAAAACTTGTATCTTTTACTCTTAGTCGAGAATAACCTGTATCCTGCACACATTAAATATGACCATTTTGTTAAATTTCAGAAAAAAAATTGTATATGGCCAATATATAGGGTTTTAAATTAAGATTTTATCTTTTTTTCTGTAATGGCACTTTTCTCCCCTTTTCAACGTCACGTTTTAAGAGCCCTGAACAAATCACAGTGTTTACAGCCCGGCCACTATTGTAACAGTTGTTTAGATGACAACATCCATCATGAAGATTACACCACAACCTAGGCTAGAGAGGCCATAGGCTCAAATCAACTCCTTCCAGTTGATTTCAGAAAGGTACTTAACACCTTGCAATCTAGAAGTTGAATTTTCATTGATATTAAAATGTTCTTCTAACATTTTCATTACCAACCCAAGAGTCCTAAGTGTCTGAGACCTCTGTGGCTCCAAAGATGTAAATTATTGCTTGAACAGAAAAGGATTTGCTTCTAAGTATTCCAGAAAACTTATTTCCTGCGTGTCACCTGCAATTGATGGTAGCTGAATGAATAAGGCAAAAAACTTATGTGCGAAGACACCCAGGGTAAATAGCTAGATTTTGATTTTTCAATTTTTCATTTAAACAACTATAAGTATTGCTGAAGGCAAGCATATGAAGTTGCTTTGAGCTATTCACCTGAAGTGACAAAAGGTTTAAAAAAATGTCCCATTTTCAATTCCTCATAGTAGATTCCTTTAAGAAAATATGACAGTAGTAAATATATAAATAAAGAGAAGTTGACTATCCTTCTTTTCTTACATATAAGTATTTCCCACAGCCAAGGGAAGCAACTTTTCACAATGAAAGGCAAACTGAACAAATTAATTCAATTCCTGAAAATTAGAAGAAAATGAGAACTAGATTTTCATCTTGTTCCACTGAAGAATCATTTTTCAGATAGAATGAAATAATTAACATTTACTGTCCAGAAAAGACTCCCAGATGGTCCAAGTCTGAGAACAGGGGAATTTTGCCAGTGTAAATGGCGCTTGAACCTCAGTGATCTGAAAGCTGGCACTTCACTTATTTATGAGCAAGAATTTAATATCTGGGCCTGAAACTGTGCATCCATTCAAGCAGCAATGACTAAAACATGGAAGAGAAAGAGGTTCAAGCAACTACACTTACTATCTTGTGAGACGGTCAGCTACCAACTCTACTTGGAAGCAGCTGCATCTGGCCTCATGGCTGAAGGCCAAGATGGTTGTCCACAAAAAAATTAGCTACCCCAAGAATAATGAATACATCATCATCAGCATTCGGGTAAACTCAGAGGAGAGTTATGCCTTAGATACACATTTTGTATTAGAAGTAGCTCCTGTGACTACAGTGGACAATCCCTAAAAATCATTCATCTCATTCATGACCGCTCCTGTTCAGACCCACAGGACAGACATTGCCTGCACTGCAGCAAAACAAGCAGAGTGTAACAGTCTCAGAAATTACCATTTCTCTTCTACTGTTTTACGATACAATCCTCCCCCCAACAATTTATTTACTTAATCCTTCTAAACCAAGCAAAATAAATGTGCAACAGAACGCCTTCCCCTGCATGCACGCATACAGATATCTAATCAGAAACTTCGAAGTACATGATCATGGGTAGTTCCATCCTCTATGGCTTTGATAGTTCCATGAATTTACTGAGAATTTGTGCGTACAGCTTACTGGAGAACAATCATCCTGTTTCATGGGAACTGAAAAGGCAGGTGTTGTGGGAGAATATTACTATTACTACTACTACTAAAAGTATTAGAATATACAAAACAAGTGATGCACAATGCAATTGCTCACCACCTGCCGACCAATACCCAGTCAGTTCCCAAAGTGTGGCCCACAGCACAGCACCATACGGTATGGGATATCCTTTTGGCAAGTTGGGGCCAACTGTCCCAGCTGTGTCCCCTCCCAGCTTTTTGTGCACCCCCAGCATACTTACTGGTGGGGTGGTACGAGAAGCAGAAAAGTTCTTGACTTAGTGTAAACACAGCTTGGCAACAACTAAAATATCAGTGTGTTATCAACAGTATTCTCATTCCAAATCCAAAACACAGCGCTAAAAAGAAACCAGCTTCTAAGAAGAAAATTGACTCTACCTCATCCAAACCAGGGCAGTAGGACGACATGGTATTTATAAAAACTCTGCTGTAACCTGACATCCCCACTGAACACCCTAATTCCTGGGTTGGAATAATTTTTTTCTCTCACCACTTTGGATCAGGCACAGAAACTGAACCTCTCAAAATTCAGACGGTTAACTAATCAGCTATAGAAAAAGAAAATAATCTGAATGTCCTGAGATATATAAAAAAAAACATCTCTACTAACTCATTAATATCAAAGTTTGGTGTATTTTTATTTTTTCTTTTTACTGCTAGATGTCGTAGTGTAGCAGTTTCTCCATCATTTATCATTTTGGATTGGAGCTGACAATGAAGCATGAATGCTGAACTGGTGGCATCACAGCCATTTCCATAGCAACACACCGATTTCTCAAGCACTGTCATGTCTCTACAGTCACTGAAAGCTGAAAGAAAAGCAAAGCTGAGAGAATGCTTGTCAACGATTCAAACACAGGACTAGTTTCAAGTACCCTCTTAAATTTTAAAATAGACCAAACTCTGTATTTTCAGTTAGAATACTGGCATAAATACTAAAGAAAAACAACAAAAAACCCAAAACAACAAACCCAACCAAACAAATAAACCCACCAAGTGTTTGGATTTGGTGGCTGTTGTCAACACTGAAGATTTTTAGCTAGTTCCAGTAAACCTGCAAATGGATGACTACTTCAAAATAGATTCTTGATTCTATTGTTCATTTCCATTTCTTATATCATTTGTATCACAACATGGGTTATCTAGATAAGGGATGATCTCCTTAATGCTTTACTGCAGTAGCACTTAATATAGCCTTTAGAGGATACAATGTATACTGGGTTTTAAACACAAAGTTGATTTAAAATTTCTTTGCCTATTGCTGACATTCATTGTTTACTAAACAACACTAAAAGCAAACTGATATTCGCAACAGCATAAGTTTCATTATTGGTTAACAAATAAAAAAGCCCTGAAAGCAATCATATTAATAACAAGATCATAATTTCCAAACATACCAGTAAAATTTAAACAAACCAGCCCCCCACTTAATACCACCTTTTCTAGCAAGAAATCTGAACGCAAATTAAATTTAAAAATTGCATGTTCTTCCTAAGAATGTCCCATAGCTTATATTTCTCAGAAGAAAACATAAGGCTAATAAAAAAAATCATTTGACTACAAATTGGTTTGCCTTCAATACAGCCACGCAAATTAATCACTGTGCTCCTATCAGAATATTCAAATATATTACACATTTACAAGTTGCCTACAATAGCAGCCTTGTAATAGAAAGTAAAAAGCAAAATGAGGAAAAATTAATAACATATTGAACACATGCTCTGTCTTCCAGAGTCTCCTCTGTTTTATAGAGATGCTCTGAATCATACCTCCATACTTTCCTTCTTCCCAACTTGCATCTTTACAATTTCGTCCTATGCACATAGCTACCCAAGAGCCAGCATGGGTTGGTTGGTTGGTTTTATTTTCCTCAAATCCTGTAACCCTTTAAGGGATTCACAACAAAAAAAAAGTTGGCTTGGTAGACTTTTACAAGAACCAAATTCTTCCACTCAGCTCATCTTAAACAGCCATCCATCCCACACCTAAAGGATTTTATATCCCCTCTGTGACTAAAGGAAAGCCCGCATTAAAAGATGGGTCTATAACCAAATTAAGATACTTCTATCAATCAGGAGAGGGATAAAGAACAACACAGATCATCTGCCAGTATTATGTATCACATGAGACATGAGATTCACAGTGTCTGATACCTTAAAAGAGAAATGGCTAGCTGCATGGAGAAAAAGAGAACTGGTGTGATGTCTGAAAATGTTTTGTGATGCAGCAAGGTTATGATTCACAGCACATATTTTATCTGATAGTGATGTAACCAAAACAAAAAATGTAAATGAAGTTAAACTTTATTCTTAATGAATGAGGAACATGTTTAGAAGAGATCTGAGCTGTGGTATGAACCTTCTCTGTTTACTGCACCCTTCCCATTTCCTTATCTGCTGAGCCCTACCTCCTCCTTCACCATCATCTCACCCTCTTATTTCTTCCCATTTCAGCTGAGCACTATGAACTCATTCAACCCCATTACTTTTGTTTTCATTGCACTCAGTCCCATATTTCAGGCACGCATTCAAGGTCCAAACTTTACCAGCTTACCTCCATTCGTTCCAGTACATTTCCAACCCACCCTAGGAAATACCTCATGACCTAGGAAAGCCATGAGCAGCTCTCTCCACTTTCTTGCTTGAAATTCCTAGAGTTCAGAACCTCCCTCCTACCAGCCTGCCAAACTCACCAAAGCACCTTTTATTCACATACATAGTGCAGTGAAACATCTAAAAAGTGCAAGAATTTACCCAAAATATAACAGCAATAATATATTAATATCAAAGGACCAATGTTTCCAAGTATTTGACTGTAAACCCATAATCTGTAAACTCTTCCTATTCTGTCTCACTTTTATAACACAGTACCAGCTATGCTACTGGTTTTCTAGTTAGAAAAGTACCTTTCACAGGAGGGGGCCTAGCAAGGATTGTTCATGCAGGGTAACAGGAGAATTAAAGGAGAGAACTATAGTTTATCTCCTTCTCAGGTCTCAGTACAGAGGATTGATTCAGATAACCTCACTAATGTGAGATTTCTCTTTTGTTGCCTATCAACAATTTTAGTAATATCTACACCAGCTGAATGACTCAAGAGTTTTGAAAGTGTACCTAGCTTCCTTAACATACTTAAGAAAAACATTGCAAAAACTGCTCAGCCAGATGACCTTCTTAGAAAAGAGTCTACAGAGCAGCTGAGAAAAATAGGGGTGAAAATTACCTGCGGTACTAAGTCCACAGCTGCTGCCATTTCCCCCATTACTGCAATGCATGTATGCAAACAAGTAGGTAAAAAAGGTTGAAGATGTACCTGCCATAATTTGCATCTGCTGTTTTGTGACTGTCCATTTTTCTCATGAGACTCTAAACCAACTCTTTGCAAAACAGGTATGTCACATAACTTCTGGCCTTTTTTTGCCTTTATTCTAAGAAGTGGAATTGCATTTGCCCTACCTTCTATTCTATCTTCCCTGTTTAATACAAATGAAAAGTCATGTTTGCCTTTACTGTTTCATAGATTAGTTGTTGCTATAGCACTTGATTTAATTTTCTATTTTAGACTGTGGACAATAAATATATGCAACCCTGGGAACTACAAATACAAAAAGCAGCACTGAATACTTCACACAGTTTTAGTTTTGCCTGAAAACTATAAAAAGACTCACATATTGTAATTAAGAAGAGATATTTCAGGTACTACAGATGTAATTGTAAATATTTATTCATCATCATCTTTTTTTATTTTAGTCTAAGACATAGGGTCCTGATTCCACAACTGTGATGACCTGACAGCCTGAGATGGAAATCAGTATTATGCCATGAGAGCAAGATAATAACTTTATGCAAAATGATTCTCACTGTTCATTTTTCTAAAGAGCAAAATCATTAAAAGTACAGCATAATGCTCTGTAATTATAATCTAAGTCATTTCCCCTGTTAAAAATACATTCTAATTGCTTTAAGTGAAAACACATCATTATAACATCCCTTGAAAGGGGAACTAATAAATAGATTAGTAAAATCCTACAGTCAGTACATTAAATTATGTTTATTCATTCAGCTGAGACTGGAACACGTAAAGTACATCTTCTTATGGAAAGACGCAATTAAGGAGAATGGCTTGTTCATGGGATTAGCCAAGGGATTTTGAGTTTTCCACATTCAGCTCTGCGGTGTGAATCCTGCCTGGCCTGGTGTTGACTGAAGCTTATTACCATCTGTGGCCTGTTCAGTGCCCTACATAAAATGAATCAGTTGCCTTTGCCCAATTCTAAGCTCACAGGTGTCCAATATTAGAGCAACTGACAGTAATTATCACACCTTTAAGCAATGTCAGCAAGGATGCAGAAGATTACAAAAGTATAACAAAGATGCTTAGGTAATTCAGTAAGATCAGTCTACTAAAGCCATGCTTCGGGAAGAGACAGAGTGGTGGAATGGGTATTATCTCCATTCTGCTGTGCTGCTGCCAAATCCTGAATATAGATGATTACATTCTTGCATAAAACTTTAATGTTTGATTTCACTAGATTTAAAAATCACAAGGAAGAAAAATGCCAGTACCGCTTTTTAACTCTGAAAGTTTACTGGTTTTCTTTTTCATCTTAAAGGAGGATTTTAAGTTAAAATAGAGTTACTATAGTTAGTGTGGCTGTACTCAGAGTCTCGGAGAAGCATTTTGGTGCATACAATGAATTATTACAGTTTCTATAACCCCTAAAACAGCTGTGCATTTAACCGCTGTAAGCGGAAAGAAAGCTACAGATTAAATTATCCACATCTCTTATTATTAACCTTTATGTGAACATGTCTGCTCCCTTTGGTAATCTCAGATATTGTTTTGCTTTGTGAAATAAGCAATAGCTCATGCAAATACCAAACTAACAAAATGACAGAATAATTACCTTGTAAAAGTACTGTGTTGACACTGTATCTGAATTACAGTAACATAAAATATGAAATTAAAAGTATAATGAGTATTTGCCATGTACTTCACGCTCTAGTAATGAGTCCCTGGTTGAGCTGCTTATTACCAGTAATCACAGTCAACAAGCTAGGTGCTGCAAAAGCTTCTTGGGAAATCTGGACTGCTGAACCCCCCCTGTATTAAAATGTCAGTTTTAGAATTGATGAAAACATGAATTTTTTGAAGTTACATAACAAAAGTTCTGAAGTAAACTACTGGAAACCTCTCACTTTCCAAACATACTGACCTAGAATTAATTCCCAGTGATGACAGACTGCCTCTGCCTCATTTAAGTGACCAGGCTCCTACCATTTTCTTCACAAGCCAGAATCTTACATTGACCATTATTTGACTCCCATAATAACATGCACCTATAGATCAAACTAATCTTTCTACCATGGGGAAGAGTTTTGGTAAGGAGGAGCAGGAAGGAAAACATATATATTTCACATCTAACATGCAAAATAAAATATTTGCTTAATTTTTTAAATTCAAATTGAAAATTAGAAAGATCAATTTAAATTTTAATTATACAACTATTCTCTAATTTCTTATAAAAAAAATTCTTATAGGAATTGTATTTATTTAAAAAGAGTATTAGAAGAAACTTCCCAGCTGGTCCCTAATTGTTGTATTTATCAGCTCTGTAAACATTTCTCATTGTAGTCACTTAATTCCACTGGTCTTCCATAAAGGAAACAAGCCAACAAAACCAGCTAGATTTGAAACTAGTTTTTTTCAAATATTAAATTTGAAGCTTTTCTTGAGTTTTCATATAGTTTTTTAAAAAATTCAGACTGTTCAGTAATTTTCCTTTGGTCACTTGCATAAGGATGTACTTTTTGGTATGATCTGCACTCAAATAAATGCAAAACTTTCCATTTATTCCAGAACATGAACAAGACCTTCTTGTTTGCAGGCAGAGATATACTGAAACCCTCCAAGAAAGGTTGACCCTCTAAAAGTTTTAGTCCACAGAGCTTGTGAGTTTCCTTTCTTCAAGAGAAAATACAGACATTTAGTGGAAGCACTAATGGGAATCATCCTGTTCTTCAGATCCATGTCCCTGTTTGGATAATGAATGACAGCTATTAGGACTCTGCTTTCTCATGACACAAAGCACAAATCTCTTTGAAACCTGACATGACAATGAGTCACTGTGCTTCTGCCAAGTGTGAGAGTCTAGTCCACAAACTGCCACTAAGTTTCATAGGTATTTTGTATATATCATTCAAAAAAAAAAAACAAAAACACATAATAAAACCAATTATGTATATACAGACAGTAAAATACAGCAAAAGAGCTGATGATTTCCTGAATCTGAAATGAGTTATTCTGTTTTGTGAAGCTCAGTTTCAGATGAAACAAAAATATTGAGTACCTATTCACAATAGGCAAACTTTATGGAAGAGTACATAGAATTTATAATTCACTAAGCATCTTTTTTAAAGCAACAACAAACCCAGGATAACAGAAAGAAAAGCAAAGGAAAAATGGCTGTACAAATTTTAGTGGCATTCAGTTAGGTATCTAATTAGTCAAAATGAAAAGTAGAGATGGCAAGCTGCTTACTTCAGCAATTTGATTTACTCTGATCTGGAGTAGCTTCTGCATATTTCACATGTCACCTTTACAGCAGAAAGGTTATCTCACCAACAGCGCTTTGTATTCACATCTTTCTCCTGCTATAACTGAATATGGGGCTTTCTCTGTATTTTTCTGCTTCCCTTCGACACATGATCAAGGTTAGTAATGTATTAAAGATTAAGTTAATAATATTGAACAGTTTCAGTAGCTGAAAATGTATCTGTATTTCCTACACTCCTTCAGAAAATGGAACTTTACTAGCTATAAAGAAGGTTCCCATCAATATCATCACTTAGTCCATCTAGCTACCTCATCCTTCTCATATACATAAATTTGCCTATAGAATCCCTCAACAGATACAGGCAGGCTCCATTTAACTTTGGCGAGATTGACTGCAAGAAGCAGCTATAGCTTTATAAATACCTGCCGATTCAAACTTTCACCTTAAATGCAAAAAAAATCCATAACTGAAAGAATTCACACTTTAACTTGCTGTAATTTTAGGGCAGAATCCAGTTCTGTGCAAAAAGCTGACAGTCGGTTCATTCCGTTACACAAGACTTTTCTGTCTCACTTTGACAAGCTATTTGGGATATAAGTCCTTACACAGACTTTCATTGCAGTTCTTCTCTTGATCTGAAGAACCATATACATTTGTACAAAATTATTTACACTTAACATGCTTTGTAGTCTTTGTAGTTCACTATTTCCATATTTCTTAAAAAAAGGCAAGAAAGAACAAAATGTACAAAAAATACTTATTCATACTGGTAAGAAAATTGCACATAAATGAGAAATGTTCTATTTGCTTAACATTATAAGTTGAATTCTATCAGGAAAGGTTTAATTACATATTTTTTTCAAGTTTAATCATACTGTTAAGATGGAACTGCAATGTTACAATTAAAATAAAGCACTTTCATGATTAAGAAAAAAATATTTAGTTGGCACATTTATATATTGCTATTAACATGGTATTTTTACATGAAGATTGGAAAGAACTGGTCTATGATATGACAGCATTACATAATGGCTTTAACTAACATAGACTTCATTCTTAAAGTGCAGATGGTAATAGTTTGTGAGAAATAAAAAACTAAGTATTTTTGTCACCAGTTTTGATTTGCATCCAATTCTGACATGGTTTTACCTGAATTTTGGCCTGTATTTTAGAAAAATACAGAAATCTAGAAAAATGACAAATAATTCACAACAGCTGCACCCGGGATACAGGTATTTGTTAATGCTACTTATGATAAAAAGAACCGGAGAAAGCAAGAGAGAAAAAATGAAGAACTTTCATAGACTCATAGAATCAGCTACATTGGAAAAGACCTTTAAAATCATCAAGTCCAACCATTACCCTAGCACTGCCAAGTCTACAAGTAAACCATGTCACTAAGGGCCTCATCTACATGTTTTTTGAACACTTCCAGGGACATTGATTCCACCACTTTCCTGGGAAGCCTGAGCTAATTTCTAATGAAGTCTAATAGTCAAAGCTAATTTGCTTTTCATAAATAAACTTAGCGATGTTATGTTAATATTTTGACAGCTTCAAATATCAGCCAGCCATATCCGTCCTAGAGTTGTAAGGAAAATGTGTGCAAGTCAGCGAAAGTAGGTTGGAATAAGTGTCTCGGCTTTCTCTTAAAGCAATTGAATTTGGTTTCAAATAGAAAAATTACATTCTACATTCTAAGAGACCACTGGCTTGCCACTTGCTTTGTGATTAAACGGCACAGGCACCGTTATAATAAGGCAGTCTATCAAAGTCTTCTACCTAGCTGTTTACACTCCATGAGACTGTATGAATGAAGGTTTTTAAAGTTTTCATTAAGTCCTTGGCTGCTGTGCCACACAAAGCCAATTATTTTAAAGGTATAAAGGTTTTTACTCTTTTTATCTTTATTGAAAGCATGACTACTGCTGCTAATGCTTCACTGAACAACACAAATAGGGACTAAATTCCTGTCTTTCCAGCAGTTACAATTATCCCATTTATACATAAAATGTGTTCTAATAAGTAGGCATCAAAAACTTAATTTGAATTTTCAGTTGCAACAGTAAACTTTGGGGGGCTGGGAGGGCAAGGAAGATTTAATGAAATTACATAGATATTTTAAACAAAAATATTTAGCTGGCTGAATATATACATTCCTGATATTATTTCCCTTCTATAAATCATTTCTTTTCAGGGGGAAAAAATCTTTTTTATTTGAAGAAAAGACCACACAATAGACCAATATATAAACATCTATTCAGCTACACTGCCGTCCTCTTGGTGGCATATTCTACTATAGTTTTCTCTATCCATGGAATGGTTTTCCCTGTTTTTTCTATTTCAGGCCCTGATCACATAAACAATTCCACAAAGACAAACTCATTTTTTGAGGACGTGATTAAAAAAACTATTGCAACATTTGCTGAACTGATTTCTAAGCTGACAAGGAAGAAACTTCCTGAATTCCAAGAGTAGCAAACCAAGGCACTCATATCTCCTATTTTCTCCAGGTGAGATTATCCATCCTGATATCAAGTCCTCTACAATGTGCCCCTTTACTCAGTAGTGACATTGATGATTTTTTGTTTTTTCACACTGTTTCAGCACTGAAGTGTTTAGTATAGCCACACTTCTTTTTCTCAGAAAAGAGAACTTACAACCTAAGAGCACCATTTTTCTTAACATAATCAGAAACACTTTCACAGATATAAAGCAGCATAAAATAGGTTTTCCATCACGGGTTTCCAGGGATTTATCTTAAAGAATTCCTGACCAAACAGGCACTTCATCAGTAAATTGAATTCTTCAAAAGCTGGGAGGCTAAGTTCAAACAGTCTTAGTTTTGGATGAACAACTTAATGAAAGCAAATTAATAAATCATCAGAAACTACATACATATATAATCACTGCAATTTATAAAATAATTTTTGGCAATATTGCTATTGTTCAACAGAAATAACCTCTTGCCCAATCACTAACATGTTGCTTTGAAAATTAATTCATCATATCCTCATATAGAAAAAATAATATCTATCTGAGCCACAGATGTATTGTTTCTATCTTTACCTGAGACTTTGAATTTGCGTTCATTTCTCATGCAACAGAGTAAAGTCTTTCAGTTAGGAAGGCACAAAATTTATCCTTAACCCATATTTAATTCATTGATCTCAGAGGATGAAAGTAGCAACCAGTTTTCCTGAAAAAGGATAGACAGATTTATCTGAAATGTAGTCTTCTGTAATTTTTTTTCAGTTTAAATTGAGTTAAGAATTTTGAATTTTCATATAAGTATATAGATTATATCATTAATATCCCTCTGTCAGAAAACATGTCACCAACCAATGAAGTTGGTGCATGACTAAAGACCATACATTGGTACCATAGTGTAACATAGGGAGAAAATAACACATAAGCTAAAATACGAAGGCAATTCACGTAAATATAATTTTCTACATTCAAATAAATTTTGAATACATATTTGGATTTCCAGAAGACTTTTGATGCTGGCTATTAAGGAAACAAGGCAACCCTGGTGTAGGAAGGAGTATCGTGGAATGGAACAATGGTTGAGTAAAAGGTGGGAGCACATGTTCAGTCCTGAAAATGGAGACGGGTCAGCAGTGAAGCTCTGCAAGAGCCTTCATTGTGTCCAGTGCTCTCACCATATCTTTGGGGGCCTCAGAGGAGGGAAAGCAGTGAGGCAACTGGTGATGACATGCCGGCTCTTGAGGTAACTGAGATAAGGGCAGGCTGTGAAGACGCGCACTAGGCACTTCTGAGCAACCAGGCAGTAATACTGGCAATGCTGCAATGCCAATAGTACGCCAAAATTCAGCATGGAATATATAATAAGTATAATAAGTTCCCTAAAAACATCAGCTCAGTGTGCTCAGTAGCTGTCAGAAAAGCAAGTCAAGTGCTAGGAATGATTAGGAAATCAGCAGAGGAAAATGGAGAGGGTTTTTATGCCACTAAGACCATGGTTCACCCGCATCTGAGCTCCTCCCGTCTTTCATTTTTTTCCCAAGAGGAGAATAGGAAAGGTCAGAAGGGGAAAAAAAAGCTATCACAAAGGTATGAAATAGCTTCTGTCATAGGAGCAACAAGGCCCCTCAAGCCTGGAGAAGGGATGTATGTCATGGCCAGGAGAGCCGGTGGCAAAAGTACAGATCACTGACTTCAAAACAGACATGGTGTGAAAGAGCTGGCAGTAAACTTCACCAGCTCTTCCAGTAGAGGAACTGAGGGTAGGAGATGAAGACAGCAAGATCCAGATTCAAATCAGTCACAGGAGATCATTTGTCTGGTACTGGGTAGGAAGCCATAGAAGTATTTTTGGCAAAGAGTATTGTAGATGCAAAGAGTATTGTAGATGCAAAAAGTCAGCAGCGGATTCAAGGCAAGGTTGGAAAGGTGTTTGTAGGAGTCTGTTAAGAATTACAAAGAAGAAAAAACATGACAGACTTAACTCATGAGTGAGAAACCACTGGAGGTTGGGACATCAGTTTTGAAAAATATTATGTATACTTCTTTTGCTTTTACCATTCACTGGATTGTCAGTTTATGAGCACTGATGGAGAAAAATGACTGAGCTCTAGATGCTTTTCATTCTTATGACTCATAACCTATCTTATGTTTATGAATTGGGTCAATACCCAGGCAGCCACATCTCTGCCCATGCTGAAAGTCTTGAGGGCACATTAAAACAAAATGAGAACTTCAGGCTTTGTGTTTACTCAAGATTTGCAGCAATAACTCCTGACAAAAACAGCGTCAGAGTTTTCTGTCAATGACAATGCAAAAGTAACAATATCCCATTTTCTGCAGTCATTTATCTTTTCTTCAAATGCTGTCTTGTGCTAAATATTACCTTTTGAAAAGTTTGTCAAGAATACACGGAACAACATTGAAAAGATAGAATGCAAACATGCAGAATTATATCTCTGCCCTGACAAGCCTAACTTGTTAAAGCTACAGAAGAGCACCATCGTGCATCCTGTGCATTCTCAACTGACAGTAAGTGATAAAGCTATAGCACTTTTGTGTACCTAAATAACTTCATTTATGAATTCTTCAGACATCAAAAATTAAAATACCATTTCTTACACTGACTCATCTTTACAAGTTTTCTCATCTACCTTTCAAAACCAAGCTGCAAGTAATAACACATAAAAAGTAACATCACACCACAACAAACAAAAAACAACCCAAAAAACCCCCAACAAAAAAAGAGAAGAAGCACATACAGTCTTAAAAAAAATGAACTTGTATTATTAAAAGCAGGTTGAAGGATTTAGTTGCCAAAAGAATAACTTAGATGCAACAAATGCATAAATCCAGAACTGAGACCTAAAAAAAAAATCCTGTAAGCCTCCCAGTCCTATAAAACCCAGACTTAACTTAGAATACTAAAATACAGTGACTGAAAGACTGGTTATAAACGAGTTAGAGAAACATCAGGGAATTATTTGGAATACTTGATTCTACTGAGTTATTGGACATGGGTAAGATGAACCATCAAGACCTATTCCAATTTCCATGATGCAACAAGTCTACAGACAGAACTAAACCTTTTTCTAGCTTATAATTAAGCAAGGGCAAAATAGGAACTATTTTTTCCTCTTCTTATGCTTGATTGTTTAGATGATGGCACATCTATGATATGGGAGATCTACTCCAGTTCTTCAAACAAATGTTTTCTTTAGAATATAAGAGGAAAAAAAAGAGAAAATGCTGATTCTTATTTTCTTTTATGATTTTAAATGCTTTCTCCAACAAAAGGTTATTAAACTATATTTCTGAATAGCCATTTAATATAGAGAGAAGGAATATCTTCATGTTACGATTTTTCACTCCAAGTCCTTATGAACACTCCTCAGTCAGCATACTTTGGAACCCAGTCTGAGCCACCTAGGCTCCTCAAGTGAAAGCCAACAAACCAAATTCTAAAATTTGGCATTTCGTTTCAGAAGCCAGAGCTGAAACACTACTTTTAAATTGTTTAGAATATTTCCTGACTTAGCATTCAAAAACATGCTATATAAATAAGGTTTACCTTAATTTAGAAACTAAAATGTATAGAAATATATAGTGCTGCACTGCTATTATCTGATCTATCATCTCTTAAATCAAAAGAAGAGTAATAGTAGTAAGTGCTCACTGGGAACATAAAAGAAACATCAGAAGAAAAAGGACAAAAAAAAAATGAATTGACAGGACATTTTTCTATAGGACAACAAATCAAATAATCTCATCCTCACTTCTGCCATTAGTCAACACTATTATAGACATTACGATGACACATGAAAAATCTTAAACCTGCCTGTGCTGCAAGCTCTGCTTTGGCAGATTATATCACTTAAATTCAACCCACCCTAACCCTTCCCCCTCCCCCCAAAAAAAAACAACCCAAAACCAAAAACTGGCATCTATGTTTTTGTCAGATGAAATATTAAATCTCTGCACCCTCAATTTTCATTTCAGCTGGAAATACTGGTTGTAAAAAAAACCTTGTTACACACATAGTAACCATTGTGAATGTGTAGAAAGCCCTTCTTAAACCAAAAACCCAGATATGTTTGATTTGCTGAGGAGACAAAAAAAGGTGTGCAGCAAAAAGTGAATACTAGCATATTTCTTCTGTCACCATTACTACAGATTTTTCTTTCTTTGTTACAGAACAGTGTTATTAACAGTGTGATGCAGAATGCAAGCATCTATGGTGTTCTTGCACGCCAGCTCCTGTGTGGAGAATACTGAAAATTTCTTTTGATTCAGTTTTGTGGTTTGTTAGCTCCGGTTTTACTAACAGATGGCAAACAATGTATATGAGATAATTTTGTGCAAGAATTTCTATAAAATAAGGTGCCAAGCAAGTTGGCACAATATTACTTCAATTGTGAAATGAGAAAGTCAATTAGCTTAGGGCTTCACAAGCTTTAACACTGGCAGAAATTCATAGCAGTAAATCAGCATCAGCAAAACTGTGATTTGTGAATTGATTGAGAAAGTTTTCATTACTAATAACTAAAGTTAAGGACAAGCATGAGTGACCTGTAATGAATTTCCATTAACAGTATGAACCTGAAAAATATCAATAATTACACACAGAATAAAATAGATGTGAAATGACAGCTCATTATGAAAACGGTACTTCATTACTGTTAGTGTATTCAATGGAGAGAATT
Organism: Psittacus erithacus; assembly: GCA_009867235.2. NCBI lineage: Eukaryota > Metazoa > Chordata > Aves > Psittaciformes > Psittacidae > Psittacus > Psittacus erithacus. The sequence goes on from WYDI02030188.1 coordinate 51,096, forward strand.
AGTATTTGTCCATTAGTTATATATACAAAATACTTTAACCTGAAAGAATCCTATGGTGGTTTAAACGTCTTTCTGGTGACATGACTGATAGCCTTTCTGATAATTTTAATAGGATCTCCAGCATAGATAAGGAAGCACTCTACAAATTTGCTTTTAAATACCTAAATAAATATACATTTTGTAATACGCTTAGTATTTTTCAATATCGTGTATTTTAATAAAATTACACAATTTATACTAGTGCAATATTTGCAGTGTTCTGATTTATGACCATATGTTCTAAACCTTCATGTTTTATCTACAACTTTTTGGTTTATATATACCTTGGTTCTGAGCTCCCATGCAGTGTGAGTAATCTTTTCTTCATTTTTCCTCCAGAAAAAGAATATTAACATTATCTTTACATAACTATTAATTAAAAGGGGTTTTTGTGCATTTACTTACAGAGTAAAACTCAGTTGCATATATATTTGCAACAGGAATCAAAATCCACCCACTAAAATGCTGCTTTTTAAGTTCCTAGCTGTCAGTGCTGAAAAAAAATGTATTTAGGGAGAATGTTGTGTTTCAAGATAAATGGTAACCATGCTGCAGTATATAAGTTGTTTATGTTAATTGTACAATGCTTACAAATTAATACCTCTTCAGCCAGACCTCCCCAGCGCAATCAACATAATTCCTCCCAATTTCTAGGTGTTCCTTATTTTATTTAAAAAAAGTGAAATCAGCGTATTTGTAAAATATTAACATAATTAAAATCCCACAACATGAGAATACATGAGCTATCCAAAACAATCTGAGGGCTCATGCCAAGGATTTATGTTTGGACAGGAATTAGGAGAACCTGGTCCTGTATGTAAACATTTACAGTTTAGCCCGTGTATGGATGCTCAACTATTACTTATAGGTAAGAAAAAATAAATTCCTTGCTTTGACAATATATATTGTAGATATTAGGATTTTAACTGAAAGTGTTACAATGAAAAAAGTGACTTTTTCTAAGAAAATTAGATGGGTCACAAAGAATTTTATGGAGTAGAAAGACATAAAAAAGTTCTGATAGAAAATTTAACTATTTGCAAACATAGTCCCTTAAAAGCTATTCACAAATTACTTATACTTCCTTTAGAACCTACTCTTTGTTTCTCTCTACTGCCACTCAGAAATTTTCTCACAGAAGGGAAATCTGGCTTCTGTTCTAAACCTTTAGGCTGTGTCTATATCATGGAGTGAAGAGAGACCATAGGGCCAGGTCTGTAGATGGTGCTGAGGACCCAGTGCCCACTTAATACACATTTCACTTGGGATTTTTGTCTTGTTCTATTGATGAAGTGCCCTTAGAGATTGGAGGGCTTTAGGTACATGCCCGTAATATATTTGCAAATATTTTCTCTTGAAAGAAATCTAGTCAGAGTCCTCCAAAATGCCTTTGTAATGCAAACCAAAGCCTAAATAGGGACAAAACAAAACCTCCAAATGAAATGCTGATGTTTGCAATAAAACCAGATCAATAAAGGTGATAAAAAGCAGATCAGATTACACTAAGATGAAATATTTCTCTCAAAGGCCTCATGATTTTTCATAGATATGTCTGACTTCACTTTCAAAATGCAGAAATACATATATTTTATATTACAACTGATGTAGATTATTTAAACAGCGTTAGCACTGACATGTAATAGATGTGACTAGAAATGTGACAACCTTAAATTACACTGGGAAAAACTAAAAAAAAAAAAAAAAATTACTGTTCATCTACAAAATACAAATTGCTAGCAATTAAGTCTTAAAAAATATCTGCACTGAAAAAACCCACCACCATAAATCACGCTTCCAAGCTTTTATAATGTGGTTTTAGTCACCTGTAAAGCAAAATATCATGTTCATTCAGAAAAAATTGAGATTTTAAACTGCGGAGAAAGTTTGCTTTATATGCAATGCATACATTATGAGAGAAGGTTCATGCAAGAAAGCTGACATTTTGCTATTTTGTTCTTCTGGGTTGAGAACGTTATCAGTGGGTTCATAAAAAAATAACAGTGACCATCTAAAGCAAAAGCACCACTGAATTACAAAGAAAATTCTTAAAGATTTTCAACTAATAACAAAATGAATAGAAATAACAAAACTCTTCCTTGGAGGAAAAAAAAAAAAATCCATAACTGTTCCAAAATATAAGAGATGCTGTACATAGTTAAAGTAATGAATGAAAAGTGTTACCTTTGGATGATTCACTGAAAGTAACCAGAAAAATCAATGATTACATGTTTATATAACTCAATTCCCTGTACTCAAGATTGGCTTTAGAAAACAAGCCTAGGTATTCTACAGGTAACTTGTTACTGTCTACATAATAGGTTTTGTCCGTTTACCAAATTTTGTAAGTTTTGGCTGTTTATAAGACAAAAGAAATAAAGTTTAGCAACAATGGAGAACACTACTTGGCTTGTCTTGGATAATGAATCTAGTTAATTTTTACAAGATATAAAAGAAGATTAAAAGCCACAAATATGTCAGAGCTTCCTTTGGCCTTTCTTAAAACAATTCAGAAACTAAGCATGTATTTGCATGCTTATTTAGTAGTAGATTACTTTATTAGAGTTTACGGAGAAGGACTTGAGGATGTCCTTGTTGAGAAACTGAAGATGAGCTGGCAGCCCAGAAAGCCAACCGTATCCTGGGCTGCATCAAAAGGAGCGTGACCAGCAGGTCGAAGGAGGTGATCCTGCC